>JAQFVV010012403.1:16930057-17136256 GCA_028023455.1 Epiperipatus broadwayi | reverse complement strand
AACATTATTGGAAACTACGTTATTTTGATATTTCATTTATCTATATATATATTTAAAATAATTATATATATAAAGAATATTTCAATGTGTAGTGAGTAAAAACAAGGTTGTGTCGTAAAGGTTTCAAAACCAACTTTCATGCTAATTTGAGATATTTATTGTGTAGAACGTCTAATAGAAAATGGAGAATAAGAACATCAATCTTCAAAGGATATATATTTTATCTTATATCAACCAAATCATTGAATAATAATAATTTATCAATTTAAGATAAATAAATAATTGCTGTACCAATGGATTTATATACTTCGCAGGAGAACTTCATTAGGATTATGAACTACGGACTTAACGATCCATTCTTAACTCAGGAAAATAAGTTTTTCTTTATTTATTTATATATATTATATTATTATTTATATTACTTTAATATATTTAATTTTATTTTTATTTTTTATTTCAAATTTGGCATCATTTCATTTTTAGTAGAAATATCCAAATTTAATTTTACATTCATAAATTGAAAGTTTGACAAAATTCATCAAAATTAGATGAAGTATAAAAAAAGGTTATTATTTAACAGATATTAAAAACAGTATTATTATATTTATTATGTAATATAATAAACATATAATGTATTTATTTTATTATAAATGCATATAAAATAAGTTATATAATTGTAAATAATACTTATATAATAGTAATTATGAAACATATGAATAAAGACTGTAAATAAATTAATAAGTTATTTGAATTATTAATTTTTGAATTTATATATTGTTTTATATATCTGTTAATTTGAATTATATTCTTTACTTTTGAAAAATTTATTATAGTATGAAATTTTATCATAAGGTATTGGATGGGAATATTATTTATTAATCTCTTGAAATGATAAAATTCATTCCTATTTTTCAATAATATTTTATTTATCTTTTACATTATATTTTTTATTGTTTATTAAATATTACTGAATTATTAATTTGATCTCTCTGCCTAATCATTATTATATCATATTATATATTTATAAATAAATACATTAATCATTATTAGTTATATAACAATTATATATATATGTTAATATTACAAACATCATATGAATATCATTTATTAGTCAATGCTTATATAAAGGCATATTAGATAGTGACTTGTTTAAAATCCCCCCTGAAAAGAAACAATTGCAAATTCTCCATGAGTTTGAATATCATGGCATAATGGTGACTGAAAGAGGGATGAGAGATGGATGAACCAGTCTAAATAGTATCTAAACTTGTCTAATAATTATTGAGCTAGCATAGTAAAGATGGATGTAATCATGGACTTAGCATTTCATCATTTCATTTCCAGCATTCTACCTGAAAACCCAAAGTCCGATTGTAGTGAAATGCACACTCTTTCTGGTGAAAACAACATCCCGTTGTATTCGGCGCATCAACTAGGCCATTGAATCAATGATTCTATATTATTATAGCTTTGAATTATAGATTCTATATCATTACATATAGTGACAAAGTGGTAGCTAGATTAATTGATGATTCTTGGTAACAAGTATGTTGTTATGAAGATTCATATGGTGTTTATAATTGCAGTATTAAAATGAATATTGGCAATGTTAAATATGATAAAACCAAATTAGATGTTAGAAACATAAGTTTCTAAAAAAAAAAAATTAACCAATGGATTTTAAAAAAATTTATTTTGAAAACATATATATATATATAAGCAATATTAAAAATGATAATATATATAAAATGATTTATAGAGATCAATATTTAAATAAGAGTTAAGTGGGATAAAATTTTAATATAGATATAGGCGTTTAAAAAAAATACACATATACCATAGAGAACATCATAAGTATATATAAATAGCATGAAGTGATAAAGAACTTTACAGTATAATGTTTTATAGTTATAAAAATATATAAACTTTATTAATATTTGAATTTAGTTAAATTTTATAATGCTTAGAAGTGGAAAAATGTTTTCAAACAAAGTTATTGAATGCTCTAATCAAATGCAAGATGATATGCAAAATGAATTAAGTGATGATATTAATAATATTATAGAACAATCATCATTAGTACAAGCACCTGGGGGTTCTACAACCATAATTGAATACCCTCAACAAACACAGAATTTAGATCAAGTGTTATTTCAAACACAAAATATAGTTGAAGAAGATTTAAATCAATCATCTAGAATTGAGATTAATCAATCACTTAATGTTGATACAACACAGGCTATAGACAATAACACAGCTATAATTCATATGTTACAAATGTTTATGAATGATTTGAATAAAAAATTAGATGATAATAATACTAGTTTAAGAAATGATTTGAATCAAAAATTAGATAGTTTAAAAGAAGATTTGAAGGATGAAATGACAGGAATTGAAAATAAATTATCTACTAAAATGGAACAAATAAATTTGAATGTAAATAATGTTCAAAGAGATAACATAGAAATTAAACAAGCATTAAATGACTTAAAGAATGAAATTAATGAAAATAATCCAAAATATCAACAATGGTTTAGTGAGTTCCAAAATGACATCATAGATAGATTGAATGTTAAATGTGATGAAATATATAAAAATCAAGAAATTTTTAGAGAAGTAAATGAAGAACAAAATAAAATATGGAATGAAATCCAAGAAGATAGACAATGAACACAAACAAAATAATGAGATAGAGTCTCAAAATAATGTATTAGAGACTATTGATCATCAACTTAAAACTTTGGAAAATAAAATAACTTCTATAGAAATTATTTTAGATGGAAAATTTGCTACTATGTATAATAGTGGTAACCTTTATGAGAAGGATGGTTTGGAATTATGTTTAAAAGAACTACAGAATGCACATAGTCAAGTTAAACTTGGTACTCCTAGTCAATCTATTTTATCTTCACTTGATTCAACATGTTTAGCTATTGGAAATTGGTTTATTATGTATGAAAAGAATGATAGAATTATTATTCGTTACTCAGATAATCAAAAACAAGCTATTATCTTTCAAAAAGATTTGCCTGTTTTTATTTTTGAATCCAATCAAAGTAATAAATATTCTTTTAATGCTGAAACTTCACTTGACATTGAATTTTCTACTAGTTGGATATCTCAGATTTCTAGTGATGGAACAGAAAAGTATTCTATTAACCTTATTTTAGAGGAGACAATACCAACTCCACAAATAAATTCCATTAAAACAATCATGAATGATACAATGCAGATTAGGGTGAACAATCAACAAGAACTTCAAACTTACTTTGAATGCAATGATAATATCCAGAGTAAATCAATATTAGTTCAGTTGATTATCACAGAAGAAAACTATCAAAACTACTATGATATTACACAACAGAGTAAAGATATAAAGAATCGGCACAACATTTTTGGAATGATTGATTTAAATCCATTAAATTCAAAAGGAATTGTGGAAATGAATGAAGCAAAGAGTCTCCAAAACACACAAGTCATGGGGATGCAACAAACAGAGATAAGGTATAAGACTCAGGATGGTAAAAAAAAAAAAATGAAGTAGTGAATGATTTGGAAATTGTTGTTAAAGATCTTGATGGGATAAATGACCCTAATCCAAAATCTATTTTTTCACATCAGGTATTGTTTGAGATAAGGAATGATTCTCTCAAAACTAATATAGATACCTATGATAATAGTAAAGAACAGAATCTTGGAGAAAATCATTTGGAAGTTATTCAAAAAAATCCACAAAAATAATCAACTCTTATAATAGATTAAATTTTTAGTATTATACGATGCCCGAAGCTGAAAATTATCCTAGTAGTTTTGACTGACTTAGAAGGGTTAAATTTAAATACTGGTAAGGTTAATTATGAAAATGAATCATTAATCCCCCAGATGAATGTTTCAGAAATACAAAAGAGTTCTCATTTTTCATAGACTATGCAATACTTATGAGGGTCCATTTACATTCATTAAACACATGAATGATAGTGCTTAATGAAGATAAGCACATATTATGGAAGGACTTTCAAGGGTTGTGACCATTCAAACATGAAAACAAATATGAATAATGATTGAATCCATTATAGTTTGTTAAAGAAAAAAATAATATATATTGTGACAGAATGAGTTCGAACCCAGTCACAAATAATATTATTGGTCGGTATTTAAGCATATATGTAGATATAGATATATAATATTTAATTTTTATTATGTGGTGATGGTTACAAATACGTATATGTGGGGGAGGGACTCTGTCATTTTGAAAGGATGTATATGTGCATGTGACAAATGTGTGTTTGAATGGGTTAAGTAGTTGAAAAGAGAAAAATTAGATTTTTGTTTCATGTTTAAAAAACTAGAAATTTCCTGCAGAAATGAGATTTCACTTTCTTTTATGTACAATAAAAGCTATGATAAAAGTTTTCACACGTCAACCAGATCTGGTTAGTCAGCATTGGGAAACAGGAAATGAGATCAAAAGAAACTTCTAGAACAAATGGATGGGGCTATAAAAGAGAGTCACTCAGAATGCTCTTGGTCTTGGCCCTGCAGAGTTACAGCCGTGAACAGTAAAATTGTAAATCCAATTTTAAAAGTTTTTTAATATTTTTCTTACATAATGGCAGATCCAAAAGAAATGTTGGGGTAAGAGCATACCATGTCACATTCAAACCCTAATTCCAACTAACTGTCACTGTCTCGTCCAATAATATGAAGATGCTTTGCAATAAAACATAATTCCCCAATGTGGAACCAAGCTGAACCTCGTCAACCAACGGCCATAAACAGACATGAAGATCAGGAACATTCGCATTGAATTACCTGTTACTACCTGTGATGAACAGAACTCTTTAAAATAAATAAATCTTCCTCCACTAATTCCCTGGGGAAATTCAGGTAAAGAACTTTAAGTATTGATTTTTCTTTTCTTTTATGAGAAAGAAATTATTGCCATTTATAATAAGTGAATGTGACAATCTAAGTTAACTTAATGAAATGTTCTTAAATTCTTAATTAATTGCGGACATAAATAATGTAATTATTGCTGGAGGTCACGTGAAATAAACTTTTCTTAGTACCGACCTTCGCTACTTGATTTATGTGTTATAAATCTATTGGAAAGAATGGCATATGTGTGCGTATCAAAATGACAGAGTATTAATTACAATTATATAATATTAAATATAAAAAAAGGGTAGAGTGTTGAATTATTTGTTTTATCTAAAAGATCAAAGAATAATAATGGTCTTTAGAAGTCTTTAATAAAAACTGATTTGAGAATGAAACTCAAAATAAATCTTATTGTGATATTTTCTTTGCAGATCTATTTTTTTATGGGTTTAAAAACCCTTAATCCCATTCGTAGCTACTCCTGGCTGTGATGCCACCCGACCATGAGACTGAGCTAGCTGATGGTCAAAACCCCCTCTCACATTACATAAGATAGTGTTCTTGTTGATAATATATTCACTTCGCATAATTTTTATATTCGTATAAGATTGGCACTTGGGGTCCTACGGATGACCATAAATATGCATTGGGAATATATTACAGTTATGAGAATGAATCCAGAAGTTTTGAATAACAATATTTAAGTCAAAACCATTTTAATTAAATATAAATACATAGGCACGTATGTTTGCTATATCGTAGGTATATTTGGTAGTGTACTCTATCTAGTGAGAGATATGGGTTTTGTTACAATGGTATCCCAACTAAAGGGATTCAAAGAGAAGTAGAGGGGAATGGGGAAAGTTATGAGATTTCAGAAATACGTTAATAAAGCAAAAAGTTTTATATTTTTATTGAGGAAAGGGTTTGTTTAGATATATAATTCAAATGAATCATTAAATAAATTGATGTGCGTTATTTTGTTAAATATATATCTATTAAGAAATAACCATTTTGTCATTTCATGGTTGCGCAATAGGTCAAAGATACGGAATCTTTTACCTTTTGTTTGTCTAATTTGATGAGGTTTTGAGAGTTAAAGAGGCTAACAGGAAGGCAGTGCAGTATGTTGGGATAGTGGAGTGGGTCCAAGGTGTTAATCAAAGATAAAATAAAAAGAAAAATAATTTTTTGAAAACAAGGGTGCAAAATAAAATGGAAAAAGAGGAACAGGAAAATATTTTGGAGCGAATTTTGGGAAAGCTTGAAAGTTTAGAATTTAGATTCGGAGAAATAAAAAAGAGAATGAGTAGATTGAAACAGAAAGTAAGAATTAAAGATGAAAATGATTTAGGGGAACAGGAAGATGAAAACACAGATAATGGATAGAGTGGATGAACAGAAGCAAGGCACTCAAGTAAACCCCTTGGGAAAACTGGCAGCGGTAATAGGTCATGCGATGGTGCAAGGGAATGTGAACCAATCCCTAAAAATTCATCCATTCACAGGTAGGATGGGGAAAGCACCTGTTGAGCATCTATGTAGCTTGAGAAAACACTTCAGTATAAATCCCATGGTGGAAGAAAGTAAAGTAATAATCGCATGCGGCAACCTCACAGACAATGCTCAGTCATGGTGGGATGTGATTGGTCAATAGCTGGCTACTTTTGAAGAGTATCAAAAAAGAAGTGAGAGAGGCCTTTTGGTCTGAGGATAGGCAGGAGTTAACACACTATCAAATCATGCAAGAGAAGTTTAAAGAAGGTTGCAACGATAGCTATTCACAATTTTTTCATAAACAGGTGATTAGACTGCGGACATTGGATGCATGCAACCTGATGGAGAGTCATATACTTCACATTGTAAGACATAGTATGCCCATGAGAGTGGATCAGATGTTCTTGGGAGCAGGGAAAGCATCCATTGGAGAGATTGCTGAGTTGCTCAATGCCATTGACATGAGCTCATATGACTACAGCGGGCATCATGAAGCAGTAAAAGAGGATGAAAGAGGGTGGAGAACAGGAATTGAGACCTTTCCAAAATGGAGAGAAACACCTGAAGAGAAGAGAACACCTGAGAAGCTGAACTTCGGACCAGAAAATGAAGCTGAGGGACACATGAGGCGAAACAGATAGTGTTGTACCAAAATGAGCCATTCAAAATGCGCAAAGATATTTGAAGGCTTTTGGAGGAGGGGGTATTGTGACAGAATAGGTTCGGACCCAGTCACAAATAATATTATTGGTCGGTATTTAAACATATATGTAGATATAGATATATAATATTTAATTTTTATTACATGGTGGTGGTTACAAATACAAAAACACAAGGGAGAGACTCTGTCATTTTGAAATGATGTATATGTGCATGTGACAAATGTGTATACGAATGGGTTAAGTAGTTGAAAAGAGAGAAATGAGATTTTTGTTTCATGTTTAAAAAATTAGACTTTCCCGCAGAAATAAGATTTCACTTTCTTTTATGTACAATAAAAGCTATGATAAAAGTTTTCACACGTCAACCAGATCTGGTTAGTCAGCATTGGAAACAGGAAGTGAGATCAAAAGAAACTTCTAGAACAAATGGAGGAGGCTATAAAAGAGAGTCACCCAGAATGCTCTTGGTCTTGGCCCTACAGAGTTACACCTGTGAACAGTAAAATCGTAAATCCAATTTTTCTTACATAAGGT
Source organism: Epiperipatus broadwayi (assembly GCA_028023455.1). Taxonomy (NCBI): domain Eukaryota; kingdom Metazoa; phylum Onychophora; class Udeonychophora; order Euonychophora; family Peripatidae; genus Epiperipatus; species Epiperipatus broadwayi. The sequence goes on along the minus strand of JAQFVV010012403.1, from coordinate 17,128,682 downwards.
GGGTCCAAAAGAAATGTTGGGGTAAGAGCATACTGTGTCCGATTCAAACCCCTAATTCCAACTAACTGCTGCTATCTTGCCCAATAATACCAAGATGCCTCGGAATAAAACACAATTCCCAACATGGAACCAAGCTGAACCTCGTCAACCAATGGCCATAAACGGATTGAAGATTGAGAATCTTCGCATTGAATTGCCTGTTACTACCTGTGATGAATGGAATTCTTTAAAATAAATAAATCTTCCTCCACTAATTCCCTGGGGAAATTCAGGTAAATAACTTTAAATACTGATTTTTCTTTTCTTTTACGAGAAAGAAATTATTACTGTTTATAATAAGAGAATGTGACAATCTAAGTTAACTTAATGAAATTTTCTTAAATTCTTATTTAATTGAGGACATAAATAATGTAATTATTGCCGAAGGTCATGTGAAATAAACTTTTCTTAGTACCGACCTTCGCTACTTGATTTATGTGTTATAAATCTATTGGAAAGAATGGCATATGTGTGTGTATCAAAATGACAGAGTATTAATTACAATTATATAATATTAAATATAAAAAAAGGGTAGAGTGTTGAATTATTTGTTTTATCTAAAAGATCAAAGAATAATAATGGTCTTTAGAAGTCTTTAATAAAAACTGATTTGATAATGAAACTCAAAATAAATCCTATTGTGTTATTTTCTTTGCAGATCTATTTTTTTATGGGTTTAAAAACTATTAATCCCATTTGTAGCTACTCCTGGCTGTGATGCCACCTGACCATGAGACTGAGCTAGCCATTGGTCAAAAACCCCTCTCACATTACATAAGATAGTGTTCTTGCTGATAATATATTCACTTCGCATAATTCTTATATTCATATAAGATTGGCACTTGGAGTCCTACGGATGACCATAAATACGTATTGGGAATATATTACAGTTATGAGAATGAATCCACAAGTTTTGAACAACAATATTTAAGTCAAAACCATTTTAATTAAATATAAATACATAGGCATGTATGTTTGCTATATCATAGGTATATTCGGTAGTGTACTCTATCTAGTGAGAGGTATGGGTTTTGTTACAATATTTATATATAGAAATTTTGATGACATAAACATTGATGAAGGAACTAGATATACAAAAATTGTTTGTTTTCTAATCCTTGGTGTTTGCCATGGGATGGTGTTGATGCTAATCAAAAACATAAACATATAACGATTCCGGGGCTGGACCTAAATGATCGATTTGATCTAAAAAGATCTGATTTCTTAGATTTGTAATAAAATATTCTACTAACTAATACTATTGAATGATGTTAGTTTTTTCATTTTTGTAAATGTGTATTAATCTTATCTTGTTTTTTGAGTTTGTGTGTGTGTGTGTGTGCCTTTTTAAAGTTACGGTGTTTTTCTAACTTTTTTTTTTTTGGACTTATGTGTCTTTTTAAAGTTACGTTTTTTTTTTTGCAAGAGTAAATCAATACTTTTATTCAAAAGCAAGATATAATAAGTAAATGTTTATTAATCTTATCTTGTTTTTGAATTTGTGTGTGTGTCTTTAAAGTTACGAGGCTTTTTCTAATATTTTTTTGGAGGACTTTATGTGTGTTTTTTTAAAGTTACGGTACCTTTTTTTGCAAGAGTAAATCAATCATTTGATTCAAAAGCAAGACGTAATAAGTCAATGTTTATTAATCTTAAATTGTTTTTGAGTTTGTGTGTGTGTCTTTAAAGTTACGGGGCTTTTTCTCATTTTTTTTGGACTTTATGTGTGTCATTTTTTAAAGTTACGGTATTTTTGGTCAAGAGTAAAAATCAATTATTTTTATTAAAAAAGCAAAATGTAATTCTAAATCTATCAAAAGTAACGTCATTTATATACTAACAATTTAGAATTGATACCTGACTACTATTAGTAAGGACTGTCATTGAAAGATTCAATTGAAAAATGATACCCGACTAATTTCCGTTTTCTTTTTTTTTTGGGGGGGGGGACAGTAATGAATCAAAAATGGGTTGTTTTTGTTAACTCTGTCTATATAAAAAGGGTACCGTTATTGAAATACTAAATTTAAAAATGATAGCTGACTAATTTGCATTTCTTTTGACAGTAATTAATCAGAAAGTGGGTTTCTTTTTTTTTATTGGTAAATCTTGTGTATATATATATAAAAAAATACCGTAATTCAAATACTCCATTGAAAAAAACCAAACCCTGTTGAATTTGCTTTTTTTTTTTTTTAAGACAGTAATTAAGCAGGAATTGGGTTGTTTTTGTTAGTGTGCAGATATAAAAACTAATCTTATTTTGAAATAATAAATGTAACAAAAAAATAATAATAATAATACCCGACTAATTTTCTTTTTTGGACAAGTAATTCCTAATAATTAGCCACTGGGTTGTTTTTCTTTGTGCATATATATATATATATATAGCAAAAGTAACTTGTCACAGACAAATTCTCACTAAAATGGTACTTTTCGCGTGATCCTTAAATTTTTTTCTGTTCCACACCCTTAAAAGCAATTTTTGAGGGTTACCCATTCGTAATGGAATCCTCAGGACATTATTAATAAACTTACAACACATTAAAAAAAATAGACGTCTTATCAAATTTTAAAAAACTATGACTGCTTCAAATACACATACTCTCAGACGAAACTACAAAGAAACTAGATATTCTACTATTATGAAAAACTGATGAACAAAATCAACTACTATGGCAGCCAATCAAGGCAGTTCTTTCTCTTTGCTTTTAGCATAGAAAAAAAAGCCATAACCAGCAGCCGTTGGGAACTCTTTCTGTGTTTTATCATAGAAAGAAGTCTCATTTGTGTTGGCTTCTGTTGCCAACACTGCCTCTGTCCAACATAATGTGAGGACTCTTTTCTGCATTTATAATGTAGAAAATTTCCTCTTTTGTTGGGTGAAGGCCAGTGAAATGGTATATTTCTAGGAATTGACCTAGAAATAGCAACATCTCTAGGCGAACACCAGGGATGAGAAAACAACCCAAAAATTAAACATGTCTACACATGTTTATTGAAATTAAATCTTTGGTTACTCGATCTAGAATAGAAGGTAGACCAAATGGTTAATATGATAAGGTAATAAAATGCCAACATAATTTATAAATCTATAAAGTATAAATACACAATTATAGATGCATATGTATATAAGTATGTATAGGAAGAATACTTAATAGTCTTAAAGAAATATTCTCGCCCATCCATTACACTTTCATCAAATTTTACCCATACTATTTAAAAAATACAAACCCATAACTAATAAACCCAAAATAAATGGAGTAAAAGACATTTCACAAGCTCATAAACAACTTATTAAAATGGCAAGTAATAGAAGTCGGAATAAAAAAAATGTATTTATGAATTTAAAGTTGGAGATAGAGTATTGATAAAGACTTCTCATCTCAATAAACCATTAGAGAATAAATATCATAAATTCTACAACACATACGAAGGACCTTATACTATCATTAAAAAGGCAGGTCCAAATGCATTTTGGATTAACCAAGAAGGAGAGATTTGTGGTACATATGATTCATGAATTTTAAAACCTTATTTTGGCTGTTTATAATGATATATAGAGAAGTAAGGTGATCATCAAGATAAATATGTGGGCAATGTAAACCATACGGTTATAAAAAAAATAGTGATCAGCGTAAAAAAATAAGAACATTAACTTTGACGAGGGTATTCTTCAATGCCTTGAAATAAGTTAAAACAATGGAGTCAATTCATATTAATAAATGGATACTCTGATATTTATTTAGTCCTCAAATCCATAAGTCTTAAAGAAGCAGAAATAAGGCTAGTAAATATATTTATGTGTTATCCAAGAAGAAAACACATTATTTATTTATAAAATTTTAACCATCAAAGTCCTTAATTTTTGGTCATTATAAAAATATAATATAGCCCAAGTATAAGGAAGATGAAACAGTTAAAAATTATTCAACCCTTCATAAAATCCAAATATAAATGTAACTAAATTATAGGAACATACTAAGATATCTATTAGTGTTAAAAATTTTAACTTAAATTAAAATTTTAACTCTCTAAGGAAAGGGGAAATGTAATAGTAACTTTCAGCTGACTTAATATAGGAGTACTCTAAAATACTTTTATCTCTAATTAAACTATTTATTAATCAAAATGTATTTGACTATTTTAATATATATATATGTAAACTTTAAATAATACATACCTTAATGTCAAGCTTTTAAGTAATCACCAGATTTGAAATTGAAAAATAAACAATTTTATATACATATTTTATTAGCACATCTTAATGTATATTGATAACAATGAATATTTAAATCAAGCATGGAAATTGAAATTAAAACATGCAAAGAGATAATTCATTTGGTCTCTTGTTAATAAACAAGGAAGAAAAGAAAATGATTTCTTTTTAAATAACTTTTTTCTTTTAAAAAAAAAAATACTATTCTACATTGGAATTGAATTTTAACTGTTCCAAATTAAAACTTATGGATTAAAACCTATGGATTAAAAAAGATTATAAGGAAAATATTTTAATTTTCTTCTAAATCTAAAAAAAAAATAGCAATATAAAAAGAAAAAGAACATCTATTTGAGTTATTGGAAACTATGTTATTTTGATATTTCAACAAGCCTTCTGGCATCCATTGATTACTCTGGTTAGCACAAGGTGGCACTACTATATAGAGTTTTTGCCTTTTTATTAAAATAATTATATATATATATATATAAAGAATATTTCAATGTAATGAGTAAAAATAATGTTGTATCGTAAAGGTTTCAAAACCAACTTTCATGCTAATTTGAGATATTTATTGTGTAGAATGTCTAATAGAAAATGGAGAATAAGAACATCAATCTTCAAAGGATATATATTTTATCTTATATCAACCAAATCATTGGATAATATTAATAATTTATCAATTTAGGATAAATAAATAATTGCTGTACCAATGGATTTATATACTTCACAGGAGAACTCCATTAGGATTATGAACTATAGACTTAACGATCCATTGTTAACTCAGGAAAATAAGTTTTTCTTTATTTATATATATATTATATTATTATTTATATAACTTTAATACATTTAATTTTATTATTTTTTTTTTCAAATGTGGCCTCATTTCATTTCTAGTAGAAATATTCAAATTTAATTTTACAAACGTAAATTGAAAGTTTGACAAAATTCATCAAAATTAGATGAAGTATAAAAAAAGGTTATTATTTAACAAATATTAACAACAGGATTATTATATTTATTATATAATATAATAAACATATAATAATGTATTTATTTTATTATAAATGCATATAAAATAAGTTATACAATTGTAAATAATACTTATATAATAATAATTATGAAACATATGAATAAAGACTAAATAAATTAATAAGTTATTTAAATTATTAATTTTTGAATTTATATATTGTTTTATATATCTGTTAATTTGAATTATATTCTATAGAATGAAATTTTATCATAGGGTATTGGATGGGAATATTATTTATTAATCTCTTGAAATGATAAAATTCATTCTTATTTTTCAATAATATATATATTTTTTTTACATTATACTTTTTATTGTTTATTAAATATTATTGAATTATTAATTTGATCTCTCTGCCTAATCATTATTATATCATATTATATATTTATAAATAAATACATTAATGATTATTAGTTACATAACAATTATATTATATATATATGTGTTAATATTATAAATATCATATGAATATCATTTATTAGTCAATGCTTATATAAAGGCATATTAGATAGTGACTTGTTTAAAATCACCCCTGAAAAGAACCAATTGCAAATTCTCCATGAGTTTGAATATTGTGGCATAATTGTGACTGAAATTATATCTAAATTTGTCTAATAATTATTGAGCTAGCATAGTAAAGATGGATGTAATCATGGACTTAGCATTTCACCATTTCATTTCCAGCATTCTACCTGAAGACCCAAGGTCTGATTGTAGTGAAATGTGCGCTCTCTTTCTGGTAAAAACCGACATCCCATTATAATATATATATATATTCATATGAATGTTTTCATGGATTACAGATATGACATATTTTGCATGTTCTTCCATGTTCGATTGTAATTCCAACATTTTTACTTGATCACCCAAGCTCTCAACTAGGAGCAAAATACTATATCATTTTAGAAACATTGTAAATAATGTCTATAAAGATAGTTATAGAGGTACTGTAAACAGTGTTCACAATAATTGTTAAAGTTCCACAACTAAAAACCAAGGTGTATAAAATTGAACAAATTGATATATATATAGTGGAATTGTACCAGAGGGAGAAGGAATGCATCTGACTATGGTTGGACCTAGGGTCTTTGGATAGGGTGCTGTGAATGATGCAATGAAGTAACTAACCTATGAGTATATCCATCTTCAATGGGCTAGCTCTAAGTTTACTCAATAAAAATGGATATAATTTAGGTTAGTTCATCCACACCCCACCCCTCTTTTCGATTCCATTACACCTCAGTATCCAACTCAGAGAGAATGTTGCCTTCAGCTCTCTTCAGGGGTGTATTTATTTTGTATAGCAACTATTGCATCTCTCTATAGGCCTTTATTGACTTAATATACATCCAGCCCCCATTGTGATGCTATATATTATAATAACATGTGTATGTGCATGCGTGTATATATATAATCAATTAAATTGATGGGTGAATGTATGAGAGATTTGGTAAACTAGACACCAATTTGATTTAAAACACATTTTTATTTATAACAGATAAAAAATCCAAACTCTATTAACACAGTAAAAAATAAAATTATATATGTCGAATATGCATTTTTACCATATCAATGATTAAAATTATCTATTACTCCAATCCATACACATGGTAGATATGCATTGATCGCTAGTCATCATTAACATAGGAAATAAGATCAGAAAAAAAAAAATAAAATAAAAGAAATTATTATTTCATTGTCATAACTATAGCGAAACTATTTACAAAATTATTTTACTGTATTTACAATAGCTCCATTATACAATTTCAGCTATAGCAGTTACATCTTTTTTGGGGATCCTCCTAACTATGTACACGTTTCCTAACATTGATTAGAAAGGGACATTCACACAAGAGCAATAGTTATTAATACCAAATAAACTAAGTATAACTATTATTAGATAAACATAGACAAATAACATAAACTTTGCCCTGTACTTGGAAGAGTATCAAAATTCTTATCTCACTCCATATTATATGATGAAGATGATCAAATGTCAAGTAACTACAGAGGGAATTACCCTAAACTTTATTTACAACAACAACAAATTTTTCTAGCTTAATAAACCTCCACCCCTGCACTACGTTACTTCTTATTACAATGGACTCTTCCAACTGCAAACACACTGAAACTTTCAAGTGTGAGAGTAAAATGAAAATAGAATTTTACAAATGTACAAAGCAAAAAAAAAACGTAATAATTTTGATTTTTGTTCAGATCCTCTTGATTAATGTCAATTTTAATATCAATGTCTCTCATGGATACATTCTATTTATCTCCCCATCCATCCACTTTGATAAATCCTCCATCACTCACTCAGATTCTTGGTTCAAGAAGCTCATTTGTGATATCAATGTTCATTGTAAATTATATTAAATTAACCAAATTCAACACTTCTTTATTTTGCTGTAATATCAATCAAAATGTAAGATTGTGTATGCATATATGTACAATAAAAGATTTTTGCTAAAAAGTGTTCAAAGAAGAGTGTATAGATTGCATTCATGTAAGATATTACAGCAAAATAAAGGAAGTGGTGAATTTGTAAAAGTGGCTCTGAAGAAGACTACAGGACAGTCGAAACATAAGATTGGGTATGTGTATATATACAATAAAAGGTTTTTGCTCAAAAGTGTTCAAAGTAGAGTGGATAAATTGTATTTGTATATAAAATTAAGTATTTAGGGATAATCCATTTCAGGCCCACAGCCTACATCAAAATGACATACAAAACAACTAAATTTCAATGAAAATTATAATTCATTTTTCAAAAGCATAAAAATTCACAGATTATTTTAGGATTTATGCTTTCTTGTAAGATAATATTCAGCGGTGACTTTATTTACATTATTAGGGTCTTTATATCTTTACTGCTATGCAATTTAGTTCCCCCCCTTGTATATAGTGAATTATACTTTTCCAGCAATAATCTCCTTTGTAGAAACAGTGCTAATATTAAAAATGTTAGTAAAAAATTCTTCAAACAATCACTTGACCTTTTCATAAATGACTGCCTCATTGTTGCTATCATTGGCCAATAGTAAAACTTTTACTTATTGAAAAACATTACAACATAAATTGCTCAATCTGGAAATCCCATTTGCAAAGGGTGCACCTTTTAATTTCTTATTTTTTAAATGTTCCAATGTGGCGACACCATATTCAGAACTCAAATCATTAATTATTTTATAGCTTTTTTTTTTGGAAATGTTTTTTTTACATCAACACTGATCAATTTTTTAACTCTACTTCTCTGGTTTATGATTAAAATTAATATTTGTTCATGTATAAAATTAATTTAAAAAAACAAACAAGCAAAGATGAAGATATTGCAAAAAAAACTAAGTGCAAATAAACTCCCAAGGCATAATAAAAATGTTTAAGCTTTAATTAAAACCTCCAATGATCTTAAAAGCCTTATGCATGTGATTTGTGTATTAAATAGTAGTGCATGTTGTAATATTTATTACTTCACCAATGACATTCTTTAATATAGCAATTCCACATTTAGTACTTAGATTTCTGCCATTATTATACTAAATTCATTTCAAAACTATTTCCTTTTAGTGTCAACATTAATCAGTTATCAAAATTCACTTTTGTGGCACATAGTTAAAATTATTGTGGTATACACATCTAGGAGAATATGTAAAAAAAAATTACAAAATATTTTCACTGTAAGATAGGCAAATTAAATTGATAATTAAATCTTCCCTATCAAAAATATCTGTCACTTTAGTGTTTATAGTATATATTTGCAATGTTATATAAATTGTAATTTAGACAGAAAAAAGGCTCACTATATTGTTTGTTTATTCTATAAGTATGTTTTGTACTATTCTTAGCTGTAATGGCAATGAATAAACCTAATTAATGTGAACATGTTTCTATTTTGTTTTTTAGCAATTTATTTATTTTTCTTTTAAAAATGTTTTAACTTTACAAACACAGGAAAAACTGTGAAGAGATACTAGTATGTAGATCACTTTACATAAATTTGCAATACTTTTAAATTTTGTTAAAATAAATTTAAGGGAGACTTAATGTGTAAATTTTTATTTATTATTATTACTATTGATTTTATAAAATTAAATGTATAGAAAGTATATACAAACTATATATTAAAATTAATGGTTTATTATTTGCATTTAATATTTTTGAGTTTCCATTAGCACATGGATATTTTAAAAAAACATAGATAGTTTATAATGGAGGGGGAGGGGAACAGGGGTAAAAATATATTGTTGAATTATTTTCCATCTGTAAATATCACCAACTTAAGAAGACTCAGGGACCAGTAATGCTTAATTAATGCTATTGTATCCATAATATATTGTTTTGTTTATGCAAGTTTTAAATTATTAAAAACTAAAAATCTAGTTATTATATAGTCCTTCTAAATTCTTTTCTTCCTCCTCTGTTTTTGCTGTCTTCATATATAATATTGAATTTCAAAACTCTTACACTTTTCAGCAAAAAAACTTTTTAATATTGATTACAGTTTCAACTGTACTATGCAGTCTTCATCAGATCTACAAAATTTGAATACACATAAAAATACAACCATTAAAATACATTATTTTATATAAATTATTAAATTCCTATCAAACTTTTAAATTTTTTAAAAAATATTTCCTAACCTTTTCAATTCATATAATATCATTAACATATTAACTATCCTATTTTATATTCTTTTAAATTTTTTTATCCTCTTTCTTTATAACACATACCTATACATATAACTTTAATACATATAATATTTACATTATAAAATAATTTTAATTACCCTACTCCAAAATTTTTTTTTAATCACTATCAATATAATTTTACTTTTTTATTCTAACTAAATACTTATTTCCATTCATTTTACCTTCTTAATTATTCCATATAAATTTTTTTTAGCTTAATCTATTCTTTCAACTGTCTCTATCCTCCATTTTACTCCAGTAATTCAACTTCCTTTTTAACCTATCTTTCATATTCTATCCTACATCCCCCTCTATTAACTATTTTTATAACTAGTAACATTTTTTACTATTTTTATCACACCCAAAAACAAAAACAAACAAAAAAAAACTTTCTTTTTTTTCTTATACTATTATTTCCTTTTATGCTATTATTGTTTTTACCCCTCTCCCATTTTTATTAAGATTTGATTTAATTTTTTTTATAAATATTGCTTCCTTTATTTTTCTATCCCTTATTTTATCTGTATAACTAATTATTCTAATGCCCTCTTCCCCAATATTATGACCTGTTTCCATAATATGCATATATATTGGTGACCTTTTATCGTATTTATGCTGTACCAACCTAGTATATATAGAATTTTTTGTTTCACCCACATACTTATTTCTAATTAATGAGGAGGAGAAATATTAATGGGATGTATGAAATAGAATGTAAAATATGTAAAGATAAAAGAATTAGAAATAAGTATGTGGGCGAAACAAAAAATTCTATATATATTAGGTTGGTACAGCATAAATACGATAAAGGGTCATCAATATATATGCATATTACGGAAACAGGTCATAATATTGGGGAAGAGAGCATTAGAATGATTAGTTATACAGATAAAGTAAGGGATAGAAAAATAAAGGAAGCAATATTTATAAAGAAAATTAAACCAAATCTTAATAAAAATGGGGGAGGGGTAAAAACAATAATAGCATAAAAGGAAATAATAGTATAAGAGAAAAAGAAAGTTGTTTTTTTTTTGTATTTGGGTGGGATAAAAATAGTAAAAAATATTAATAGTTATAAAAATAGTTAATAGAGGGAACTGTAGGATAGAATATAAAAGAGAGATTAAAAAGGAAGTTGAATTACTGGAGTAAAATGGAGGATAGAGACAGTTGAAAGAATAGATTAAGCTAAAAAAATTTATATGGAATAATTAAGAAGGTAAAATGAATGGAAATAAGTATTTAGTTAGAATAAAAGATAAAGTAAGATTATATTGATAGTGATTACATTTTTTTTTTGGAGTAGGGTAATTAAAATTATTTTATAATGTAAATATTATATGTATTAAAGTTATATGTATAGGTATGTGTTATAAAGAAAGAGGATAAAAAAGATTTTAAAAGAATATAAAATAGGATGGTTAATATGTTAATGATATTATATGAATTGAAAAGGTTAGGAAATATTTTTAAAAAAATTTAAAAGTTTGATAGGAATTTAATAATTTTATATAAAATAATGTATTTTAATGGTTGTATTTTTATGTGTATTCAAATTTTGTAGATCTGATGAAGACTGCATGGTACAGTTGAAACTGTAATCAATATTAAAAGTTTTTTTGCTGAAAAGTGAAATGTGGAAGATTTTTGAAATTCAATATTAAAAATCTAGTTCCGCAACCAAAAATAAAGCTTAACTTGTTTTCAAAATGTTACATTTTTTACAATTTTTTTGTTGTTGTTTTTAATGTTTTATCTTTAAAAAAGTATAATTATAAATTTATTTAGTGCACATTAATTATGTAAGTAATATTTATTAAGGCAATAAACCTCAATAGTGTGCGCTTGAAAATGTTCCATTGACTCGTTATAAATCGAAAGATTTCACAAGTACTAATGTGTAATAGGAATTGTGGACTTAATCAGTGAAGTATTGAATAGCTTCACGCTCTCAGATCTAACTGCTTCAGCTTCGCCTATTTATATAGAAAGTAGGTTGAAGTAAAGAAGGTTCCCCTCTTTTCTTCCAAAGCGTAAGCTTGTGGTTAAGACCTGTAGAGGCCCCTACCTTCGCATTTTCAAGATCACACTCTTGAGGTTTATTGCTTAGTAAATATTTAAAAAGTATAATGCAATCTTTACCACTTTTTTTGGATTATAAAACTAATTTCAATTTTAAATAATTAATATATTAAATAAATATTTTTAATGATTTTTATAAAAATGAATATCTTTTTTCTACCAAATCTTAAAGTTGAAGATTATTTCTGTTTCGTGTTAGCTTTTCCTTTTTTTAAACAATTAATAATAATATTCTTTTAAAAAATCATGTAATTAATAAATTAAAAAAAGAACAACACACACAAATAATTTAAAAGTAATATTATTACAACCGTTCTGCAAAAATGTAGAATATATAGGGATAACTCTCGCATACACACAAACGTTTTTTCTCTCTTTCTATATGCATGTAGGTGTTGAATGTATCTATATACTACAGCTATTCTTTCTCTATCACACACACATTTTCTGCCTCTTTATATGGATTAAATATACGAATATACAGCAACTTTCTATATATATACACACAGAAAGAGGGAAAATCATAATTAGCTACGTAAGAATAATTATTATAATTAAGCTTAACAACTGAACACATTAATATGCTGCAAAAAAAAAAAAAAACATCCAATGATAATCAAATATTTTTATTATATAATCATAATTAGAATTTGATCTATAAATAATTACAGAGTATACTGGAAGAAGAATTCGCTACGCCTGGCAGAAGACTTCCAATAATTATAAAAAACAATTACGTTAATGGTTTTTAGTCAAATATCAATCAGAAAAAAACATTGAAACCAAAAAAATACATGCAAATTGTGCATGAGCTTAAAATTAAAGTTTTATGGGGATATTCCATAACAAACTATGAATTTCTCAATGAAAAACAAAACCATCATTTCTCTTAATGCGAACTGTAATTAATTGGCTCCCTTCTTTCATTTTAAAACCCGTGATTTAAGTTCACATATTCTCATGCATATCATTGCTTCTAGTATAGACGTATTTTTCATTCCAGCGACCAAAAATAGGTCATTTAAATAAATACTCCCTGAGTACTTTTAAATAAAGCAATATTTTGAATCAATATATTTGAATTATGCATATAGTCAAAATAGTTAAGAATAATCGAATGTCACGTGACTTCCTGAACTACAAATCATTCAATTATTTGTTTTTGTAAACAAAATATTTTTTCTTTTTTTTAATGATTAATAAATATGTTTTGACAATCAGATTTGCCTACATAACTTAATAATATTTTTTCTTAACATTAATAATAATTTTGCAATTTTAATTTGCCACAGATCTGTTATGATTTATTTCAGAACCATAAATTTTGGTGTGGCCAGCTGAATGGAATGGATCTACTTCTCTAGCGCCATTTGACATACTGAGCACTGACAATCCAATAAAAAAATTGTTCATTTCTTTTTAAGTAGTTTGTCACTGTGATGCAGACATTTTAATAATAATTTAAATTAAATATATTAAGAATATTAAATGTTGCTAAAAGTATGATAAATGGAAAATTCTAATAGATTAGTGGTGGAATAGGCATTACTGGTAGATGGAATATCTATGTGTTGTTTGGCATAGTGGGAGATTGTCAGACTCTGGAGGTCAAGGTTCATAGATCATGTCTGCTACTGGCATTTCCAACACTCCAATGAACCATTTTATTATATTAATGCACAGTAATTGAGAAAATATTGAATGTAAAATAATGTGTACGTACAAATTTAAATCAATCAAAATATGTTTTTAAAAATATAGTACTCATTATAAAATAAGGTTAATAATATTTCGAAAACAAAATAAAGAAGAATAAAGGTGAATTGGATAAATATAATAATAAAATACATTACTTAAAATAATGAAAACATAGCTTGTATTCCTTCCTTTGATATTCATATGAGATATGAAATTTAATTGGATACTTATAATGTATAACAAAGTTTATAGATAAAGGCTATATCTTGATTGCAAATTTAAGAATAGAAAAATATAAAATGAGATTTAAAGAGGGAACAAGTATGGTAGCCATTTACAATTTATAACTAAACATACCATAAGATTTTCCATTAATTTAAATAAGCTAAAGCTTGGGGCCTCAGTTTTCAGGGGGCTGCTAAATTTTAAGAAAAAAATGGAGAATTTTTTTAACGCTGTCCTGTAAAAAAAGCAATTGAAATTCACCGTTGGTGATCAAAGGTTGCCACAATGGCTGCTAGTTTTTGTAGCCTATTTAACTTTTTTTTTAATCATTTGAAAGTGATAAGGAAATTTGATAACTTACTAATGATAGAATCTATGATTTTAATCACTATTGGACAATTAGTATGATGCCGTAATTATCTTGTGCATTTGGATCGCTTTCTGGTGATAAATTATTTAAGTTGTTAATAGCTATGGTACAATTGAACAAAAATGAATATCTTATTGCCAATTTAAGACTATAAAGGCTTGTTGCATTTGGAAACATGATACTTATTGTTGACACTCTGATAATTGGTTAGTTTAGTCTTCAGGCAGTGAAGTTCTTGTATGAATACATGAATCTGTGCTAAAAGGAGGGTGGATGTTGGAGTTAGAATTATCTTGAGATGCAATGCCACAAAATTTTGGTGATTTTTCCTAAAAGTATTAAACATTGATTGTAAGTATGACAGGAAAAAATGATTTTTTTTTCATATTTGAATCATATACTTAAAAGAAAGTGTTCATGTCAAAGTTGTTGTAGAATTGAATGTACATCAAAATATATTAAAATTTCCTTCCACTTCTTTTTCTTATTTGCATTGCTGAATTATATATAATATAATATACCATATCTTCCACAATTTACACTTCACAATGCACTTTTAACATATGATTTATTTTATCTCCTCTTCCTTACAGTTTCAACTGTCCAGCAGTCATCATCAGAGCTTTTAAAACTATTTCCTTACAGTTTCAACTGTCCAGCAGTCATCATCAGAGCTCTTATATACCTCATCTCTCCACACATCTCTAACTGAAATTTTTGAAAGTTATTTCAGTTAGAGGTGTGGGAGAGGTGAGGTTTATAAGAGCTCTGATGATGACTGCTGGACAGTTGAAACTGTAAGCAAGAGGAGATAAAATAAATCATATATTAAAAGTGCATTGTGAAGAGGAAATTGTGGAGTATATAGTATATCATATCAAAATATATCCACTTATAAAATTTTGTGAAGCAAGCAAACATGAAAATTTATTTCTTTTTTACCAAGATATTATATAATTAATAATTTCTTTGCAATACGTTAATTTTTATAGTTTTATATGAATCAATAAATATTTTTGAAATTTTTTATGAATAGTAATATTTTACATTTAAAATTTCTGCATAGATACAAAACAAAGAGCTTTAAAAGTGGCACCCAAAAAAGGAAGAAGATAGATTTGTTAAAAACTCACTTATCCAAACTACTTAAACTTGAAACTTGTTTTAAACTAGCAACAGTAAAACAATTTGCCTGTCTCAAAAGAAGGAAGTCCATTTTTATAAAACGTTCTGGCTGATATGAATATTGAAGAAACTGCATTCAACACAAGTGAATCAATAAATTTACATTGTATTGAAACTATCCAATGAAAGGTTAACAGAAGAAAAGCCTGAAATTCAGAAATCACAGAATTGAAGTAAGCAACAGCATTGGGTGTTGAACTTCTCTTTCTGAAAAAGATATCATTTTGGATTAGAAAAGGACCGGAAGAATGTCAACACTGAAATGAATCTTTTGTAAGTTCAAAACAAACATTCAAAAATCAAACACAATATTGTTATCTGGGGCTTTTTTATGGTACCAAAGCAAATGGAGAGAAATATAAATGTGATTGGCTCTTATACTGTCCTATAATTGGTCGCATGCACATACGGTTTTATTTGCAAAATGTGATCCATTTCCTTATCTGCATTTGTAAATAATGGATTCAGTGACTGAAGAAATCCAATATCAATTGAATTTCATGAAAAATCAGCAGATCCTAAAACATCTATCGTCACATATTTGGCAAGGGAATGAAATCTAACAATTGATTATGCAATAGATGATCAAATATGGGAAGATGAAGGATATTGGAAACTAGTCTTAAAATGAGTTGTGGATATGATAAGAACTTTATCAGAGCAGGGCTTATTGTTTTGTGGAATGGATGAAAAATTTAAACCTCTTCAATATGGAAATTACGTAGGACTGTTGGAATTTTTGGCTCAATTTGATTCTTTTTTACCAAGGAATATGGAACAGTTTGGAAATGCTAAATCTGGATGAGCATCATACTTGTCAAAAACAGTATGTGAGGAATTAATTGAAATAATAGCAAATGATATAAGAAAATCTATTTTGAATGATATAAAAAAACCCAAGATATTTTAGTATATCAGTTGATTCAATGCCAAATTTAATTTATCATGCATTGATCAGTTGACAATTATCCTTTGATAAATATCTCCTGATTCTGTTGAGTGTTTCTTCACATTTTTACTATTAAAAGATCATACTGGAGAAAATCTAGCTAAAACAGTATTAGATTATTTAATGAATGAATGTGGACTTGATTTTAAAAAATATTGCAGGCAGTTGTATGATGTGGTTAATATATCAGGAAAATATAAAATGATGGAAGCCATAATTTTACAACAATATCAATATGCAATTTATGTTCCTTCTGCTAGACAAACTTTAAATCTTGAAGGCAAAGCCACTGTGGATTGTTGTTTTAAAGCATTGAATTTTTTTTTACTCATTCAGGAAATATATAACTTTTTTCCCACTACAGTCAAATGATGGTCAGCACTAAAAACTCATTTGGATTTAGAATCTCTGGTGGTTAAGAGTCTATCAAGTATGCAATAGGAAGCTCAATTCCAAAGCCACTTCTGCAATTGTGTAAAAGTCTATTGTTAAGGCTTTAAATAAAATATGAAACAATGAAGCTGAGAGTGGTGACACCAAAAGAGAGACAAAAAACATCAAGGACAAAATGGAAGAATTTGAGTTCATGTTGGTGATAATTTTATGGGATGATATTTTGAAGAAAGTTCATTGACTTTCTAAAGCTATTCAAAATACCCAAATTTCCTTAAGTACATCAGCAAAATTATTTTTATGTTCCATCTGATTATCTCAATAAAATAAGAAATCAATTTTATGAAATCAAGATGAGAGCTAAAAAGCAAGGTACCTGATAACGATTACAATACCTCAAGGAAAAGAAAAATAAATGCTCCCAATGTACTAGAACCACTATCTCCATGAGACATTTTTAAAACACTATCATTTCTTTCAATGGTTAACAAACTTCAAACAAATTTGCAATAAAGAGCAAAAGTATATGATGATATAAACCACTAAGCATCATATGTATCACCACTTCTTATGCTAGCACATAACTGTTATTAAACAAGCAAAACTCTCCATACAGTAGTGCCACTCAGTGCCAACCAGAGTAATCAATGGATTCTAGAAGGCTTGTGCATAAAATCCCCATCTAGTGCCTACTCATCCAATATCCCCAGACTAGTTTCTGGCTTGTGGCTTCATCAATGAGGAGCTTTGGATATGAGAGCACTATATAAGCTATTGAGCTTAGATTGAAAATATTATTGAGTTTTAAATGTTATTCTCATAGTTTTGTAGTTAAGTAGAGATAAAAGGTGGCTGCTGGAGGGTTGCATTATATTCTAAGATCTAGGTGCAGTGCACTCAGATCCAATGCTTCTTACTGATGAAGGTCACAAGCCATGAAACTAGTCTGGGGATATTGGATGAGTAGGCACTAGATGGGAATTTCATGCACAAGCCTTCTGGTATCCATTGATTACTCTGGTTGGCACTGAGTGGCACTACTGTATGGAGAGTTTTGCTTGTTTATACGATGATATTTTGAGAAAGTTCTCATTTTTTTTTAATCTCAGTCAAACAAATGAAAATTTGAAAAAAAATGTAGCATTTTAAATTCAGTTTTACCCTGAAGATTTTGTTCAAAATTTGTATGAAGGATTGGTTTTATTTCATCTTTACCTAAAATATAATTACTCTGAAAAACAAGACATGTCATTTCAAGATGTTTATAATATTATAGTGCAAGATAAGGTACGATCTATATTTCCTAATGTGGAGGTAGATTTTTGAATTTTTTTTTGACTTTAGTGATTACAAATTATTCAAGCGAATGAACTTTCAGCAAATTAAAATGAATTAAAAATGAATATGGAACAACTATGACTCAAAAAAGGTTCACTTCTCTTACAATCCTGTTCAATAAAAATGATAAGCTTCATAGTTTGTCCTTTGATAATATTACTTCTGACTTTGTATCTGGAAAATTATGTAGACAATATTTTTAGATTTGCTTCATTTTCAACGAATATAATGATTATGTTAAACATATTTGTATGTTTTTATTTTATATTATTATATTTGGTTTAATTTATATTGTACACATCTTAAAGTTAAATAATTTAATAAAGATTTTGCTATGTATTAATAACCTGTGTAAATAGATATCTGTGTCTTTTTTATAACAATTAAAAAAAATTGGGGCAGGGGCCTCAACTTTTTGTTAACTTAGAGCCTAAAAACATTTAAATCCAACCCTAACTAAACAGTTTATATTTAGCACATAATTTAATTTTGAATTGAATGCAAAACATATAACATATTATAGAGAATATCATAAACATGAAAGTTTTAATGATTTGTAATATATGTAAACTTAATAAAATAGGGGACATAATAAAAAAATATTTAATTTCTTTAATTTAATAGATAATTATTGTTAAAATATGATGTTGAGAATGAGATAAATATGGCAGTTTTAATAATTATTATGCAATAAGACAATAAAAAACAATCTGAGAAATGGCTTCAAAAATATAATTAAGAAATTGTGAATTGTTATAAAGTGGATGGAACAGCAGATCAAGCAACATGTTTAATATGTTAATAAAAGCATAAACTGAAGTTAATACTTGGAGCTATAAGATTAAAAATCAATTGAAAGAATAGTTAAATTGTGGCAGGGAATGAAAACCATGATTTCAACACTCACATGGATGTAAAACCTCTACCTGATCGCTATCAAAAAATAACACTGAATTATACTGTAATCACAGTCTTTTGTTTTTATAACCATTGCAATATTACATCAGCCTTGATCAGATTTTAAATGGGGATGAAATCTTCCCCTTGGGGTGAAAATTAAATGGGGCGGGAGCAAATCAGGATTACAATCAGGTTCTTCAAAACTGAGACACAGGTGGCTACCCCAATATTTTTTTAATGGTGCACAAATAATATTTTGCTTCTATCTTAATGCCACAAGGATCCTATTGAATAAAGAGAATTGGGGAATGATTATGAAAATTTTTGTCTAAAAATCTTTAAATGAAGTAGTAGTTAAAAAGATGTTGAGAAACCCTGGCCTAGATTAATCTTTCATTTTTAACAAGTGCTTTTACTAAATGTCTAGATGATTTAGCATTAGAGTAGCTAGCTATTTGAAAGAAAAATAATAACTCCACTTGTCACCTGAAATTTTCCCCCCAGAATTCACCTGAATAGACTCTAACTCTTTATATCATTGTCATATCAAGGAAATGAAATACAGCATTGCATCATGAGCTATATTCCAAAATGTGTTTATTTAAATTAGAATATGTAGAGAAAAAATTAAAAAATTATTACATAAAACACTTTTTTATTAGTTGCTTTTTAATAATGCCTGGATAATAATTATGATATGCAAAAAAAAAATAATAAGAAAAGGTAAAATGATTAATTTTAATATTGTTTCAGAGTAGATTATGATAGTATTAAGTTTAATTGTTTGTGGTTTTATAAAAGCATAACACACCAAAGTAAATAAATCTATTTAAAATATTTATAAAATATTCCTTCCTTTTTTACTCTTTATTTTTCTGTATTATCTATATTAAATCTAAATTTATAGAAATCTATCAACACTTGGGCAATCCCAATAAAAATAACAATCAACAATTTCATTCTGTTGTCAAGGCAACCTCCTTTTAACAATAAATTAATATTAAATCTAATATAAAGAATGATAATGTTTAAACTTTTCCACCCATAATACATTGCAATGTTTTAATTATATTTTTGAATCAAGCTGACAATTTTAACTATTTATCAAATTTCTTCAAAATTTATACATCTGATGAACTAACAAATGTATTTTTAGGTCAGTAGGTTAAAAAAGTGTTGAACAGAAAAAAACTGTTAACTTGATTAAAGAATTAAAAAATGCTATTAAGTCTGTGTGGAAGTGTTTAAATATCATAACTCTTTATATAAGCAATTAAATCATAAATTTGTTAAACTTTTAAACTATAGATATTAATTGAAAAACACATCTTAAAAATGTTGAGTACTATGGGTTTTAACAATTGTATCTAAATAAATAAAAATCATTAAAAATATGTGTTTTTTTTTTTGTAGAATTCTACTTAATTTGTTAACCAAAAAAAAAGAAAAGATTATCATAGACCGAGATATTTGCATATTATTATTAAGAATTTGAATGTTTTGATTATATAAAGTAGGGGATGGAGAGTGAGTTATCGTAATAGAGAAAGTTGCTTTGTTAAATAGATGCTCACTACTACAATTATTGCTAATAATCAAATGGTTAGCTTTTCTGGAGTTCACATAAAGTGCAAGCACCAAAAGAAAAGATTATCATGGACCAGAGCAGTAAATCATGCAGGCCAAAATTTAGAAATTTCCAAATGGCTTCTGGGTAAATTCCTTGACTGGATCCTAATTTATGAACTCTTAACTACTCTATTAAATGGATACCCATTTATACTAATTTATAAATGGCTTCTTAATATTGAAATCAAGAGGTCAATTTGTAATTTAAATGAATGACCAGCAAACTATCATACAGTTCTTTATGTTCTATAGTGGACACTCCGCTTCAGCATTGAAACTTGGCAGCCTTGAGAACTTCATGGCAGGACACTTTTTAGCAAATTCTTTTATTCCCACTGCTTTTTATGCCATCTAGTGTAAGCTTTAGTAGTGAATAGATGACAGACATTAATATTTAATAAACCCTTATCCAGTGCTATCTTATACAAATATCCCCAGAGTAATTTCAAGCTTATGACTTTTATCAGAGAGTTTTCATTTCTTGGGGTTGCAGGTATTTAAGATGTGAATTACAATAAGAAATTTATTACATATCCTATGAGATTATGTTTTTTTTTGTGTTTAGTTGATATTTATATTGGAAGATTTCCTATTTTTATTTCAAGTAACTTTGAGAAACATTTTATTTGGGGGGACGACGACTTTGACTTGTAATTAGTAACAATCTAAAAACTAATTTGATCAAGATTTTATCTAAAATAATTTGTTAATTTATATTAATAAAGTATTAATACATTGTACAGGCTTAAACCTGCATTTATATATGTAATATATGTGGGATTCCAACTCAGACTTTCACATGACCCACTACTCTCAGTGCCATCTCATATTAATTAATAAAGTATTATAATTTTTATATAGTATATTTTTCTAAGGACAAGGAATTATTATAATATATTTGAAATCCAGGTAGACTTAAAATGATCTGTTATAGATTTATTCCTGCATTTCAAATAGATTTTGCAATTAAAAGCAACTTGGACAATTGTAATATTAACAAACATTATTATCAATAGTATTCTGTCTCATGGACAGATCCAGAGAGTAGTCACATCACCAATTCATCCACTTTCCAGTCCATTGTTTTCATTGCCCAGCTCTTCAATTCCACATAACTCTTCTCATCTCTTATATCATCCAACAATGTCAATCTTTTCCATTCCTTCTTTATTTCCACTCACCATTGCTCCAAAAGATCTTTCATTAAACTATACTTTCTTTTTAATATGTTCAATTTATAGCCCCTTTGATTAATATTAGTAATAAGCTTTTATGTCAGCTTTAAAGTAAATTATAATCAATAGAATATTCCCCAAGAAAATAGTTAGTTCTAGAATGTTCACTGGTTCCCACTACAAAACTTGCCAGTAAGTACGATATCCTGCTCTTACATTCTTAGACTAACTCATAGAAAAGTGGTGGGTAACTCCTATTTTTTGTTATTGTTTTTAATAGCTTGCAGAGGTGGATAATAATTTATTGGAAAAAGGCATTCTTGATGTAGTTATTTTCTTATATGTTTGGAACAGAATGAGAGTCACAAACTCTGAAATTCAAGGTCAGCCCACTTCTATCACTCCTGTTCTCAAAATTCTTACAAACTATTGAAGAAAACCAATTTCATACAATGCCTTACCTATGAATGGCTGAGTTTGAAGTCCTGTACAACTTAGTGCAGTGATGGTCTGAAAAGCTAAAGTCTTTGGAAAAAGCTAAATGTGTCACTTTTAGTATATAATTATCACATGATCTTCTGAATGACTAATTATTCGATTATTTTAGAATTCTATCCCTAAATCTTTCTTAAGATTTATGCATTTTCTTTTTGATAATCTATCACAGGTTGGTTTTGGACCTAAAAACTTATCTTTGTATGTGGGTACTGGAATTTGCATCCACTAATTGAAATGGCGTCTCTAATGTTCACATTTGTTCTTAAGGTTATATTTAAGTATTTCTGATTATTATATGTTGTTGTCAATAACCCCCAGGACTAAGAATCTATTCTAACCCTTTTCACTCAATAACAACTTATATTTGATTCTATTAAGAATGTAGATGAAAAATATTATAAAGAATGTTTATTGGTGGACAAATATTACTTACCTTCCATCTTCATCAATTGTTGAAAAGCTATTACTATTACTTTGAATATTACTATTATTTAATCATCAAGGAATTACCCTATGCTTATGCACTGTAATATTCTTTTAATATCTCAAAAGCATTTTGTTGAATTACTCTTAAATCAAAGGACAAGATGAACATTCAAAAGATAAGAGCAACTATCTTATCTTTGTATCTAACTTTCCTTATATAGACCAATCTAAAATATTTTTGAATGACAGCATAGTGATCTTCCTTTAACCACTTTACATACGTTAACTTTATTCCATCCAT
The DNA here is from genome assembly GCA_028023455.1 of Epiperipatus broadwayi. Taxonomy (NCBI): domain Eukaryota; kingdom Metazoa; phylum Onychophora; class Udeonychophora; order Euonychophora; family Peripatidae; genus Epiperipatus; species Epiperipatus broadwayi. Next base: position 17,105,537 of record JAQFVV010012403.1, on the reverse strand, counting down.
TAACAATCACAAAATTTTCCAATCCACTGCCTGTTAATATTACAAATTATAAGAATCTATGTAACTCTATTTTTAATTTACTGCACCAATAAATTAAATATAGAGTTACATATATTATTATTGTTGTTGTTAATAATAATTTAACAATATTCTGCATTCTCATATACCAATTAGTTATTACAATATCACATTTGGATCAAATATTGTAACTGATTTTTAATATACTTTTATCAAATGAATTTTCTTTAAATTTTTTACATGTTAGGTATTTTAAATAACATTGATGTCAGTTCAATAAGTTTTCAGTAATGCACAATAGATGGCAGTAATTTTTTTTAAAAAATAAGGTTTTGTGGAATGTTATTACTAATTCACTAAAAATCATTGCAATTAATTAAAATAAAAAGAAAAACAAATGAAGGATGAAATCTTTTTTTATTTCCACAAAATTTGCTTTTTCTAAAATGTTATCCTCATAAACACAAACATCTTCTAAACAATTTTTTAATATTTACAATTTTCATTTTGGATACTGGAAATATGGTGAGATTGTTTAGATTGTCAGTTTTTAAATTTGAATATAAATAGTTGCAAAAAATGCACTAACTCCCCCCCCCCCCATTTTTTTCAATCCCAATTTTAGTTGTTATAAGTAATTTGAAATAAAATCACATGACATCCACAAATTAATTAAATTAATCACTAATTTTCTAAAAGTGGTGATTGAATTCATTAACATATGAATGTTTGTCCGCTCTTATGCATCAAATTCACAATTTAGGCATATTTTTCAACAGAAAAATTATTTGTTCCACCTCACCACTAACACCATAATAATGCTGTCAAATTCACATATCTTCTGTTTAGTTTATGTTAAAATCTTTAAAAAAATTTATCAAGCATTGGTAGCTGAGAGGTCAGTGCAGCCACCTTGCAAACAAGCAGTTGCTTGCAGACAGTTGTCATAGGTTTGCTTCCTGGCCGATGCTTTGACATATGGAGAAAAAAAATCAAAATTTGTTAAAGCAATCATTAAAAAAACATTGGCTGTAACGATGTTAGAATATGTTTATTTGTAACACTATCGATATATCGGTCCTTTACAAGATAATGGTTTGAAAGGACATTGTTTTGTAACATTTTTGAAAAAATATTTGTTAGAGCAACCAATTAAAAAAACTATTATAAACATTATATTTAATAATCCATAACATCAAAATGATGCTCTTTCAAAAGGCCACATACATCTGCTACGATTAATAAAATCACCAGGAAATTTAAGTTGATATAAGTAAACTTCCATTTAGTAATGCTTCAAAGAGACGGAGTTAATATAAGGTTCTATATTGTTTAGTTTAATGGTAGAATGGCAGATTCCAGAACTCAAAATCTTCCATGGATCATGGTCTCCAAATCCATTCTTTTTGGTGCATGAACTTCATTTTAGGTCCTGAACAACAAATTATTTGGTTATTATTATTGTCACTGTCATTTCTTTTTATATTGTGAAGTCTTCAAAGTAAATTCTTATTTAGTTAAAAACGTTCATGTGACATTGCCAGATTTGAACATGGAAAGGAGTTATAGACAATTTATTTATTATGGTGTCAGATTATTTAATTCTTTTGTTGTCGACTATCTAGTACATGTTGTCCATAAATCATTTTATATATTCCATAAATCATTTTATATATTTAAAAATTATTTAAAATTGTGGTTATTGTATTTACATGTAATAATATTTTTTATTCATTACAGTATTAATATCGTATTGTCTTGCACATAATTAGTGTATATATATATTCTTTCTTTTCTTCTTGTGTAATTAATTTTGATAGCTATTTCTTACATGTATTATTTATATTAATCATTTTAAAGTTATCACTATATGTTTTATATATGATTAACATATATATGTTCTTAGATTTGGGGGTGGAATTTATTGATCATTATGAATGACTTCTCAAACAAGCCACATTTTATTTGGAATTGTTCTATTTCATTTTGTTTTATATATATATTGTTTAATAATAAATAAATTATTATTATTATTATTATTATTATTATTATTATTATTATTATTATAGTAGTAGTATTATTAGTATTATTATTATTATTATTATTATTATTATTATTATTATTATCTTTCAAAAAGGCATTTTATTAATTCTATAAAAGGTTACATCAAAAGTGTTTTACATAATTTTGGTATATACATTGATTTATTCTGTTACATAAGTATGAATATCTGAATGATATAGTTCAATTTATGGCTTCTTAAGTTGTTTGAACTTTTGTGACTTGAATGAGTTCTTAAAAAAAAATCATAATAGTTGATGTACAAGTTGCTTTTTTGATGATCTTTTTGCAGTTTATAGCTTGTATGCATATAATTAAAAGTCTGAGAAGCTATTGAAAAAATTTTTCTCTTGTAGTTTTTGTCAGATACTTAGTGTTGTGTTATAGCATTGATTGTTCTTTTAGTAGTGACCATGTTGCAGCATATAAGTGGGGGTTTGTTATGATTTTATCTTGATTTCTTATTTGTGTTAATTTGTTGCGAAAGGTGGCTGGATGCCACCTGGTGTTATTTCCTATTATAAAAGTGCACCTTGTACACTAAAATGCGTATAGTATAAAAGTAGCTGCTCTAATGTTTGGGATTGTTTTTGTTTTGTATGCAGCAATTGTTTTCAATTGATGTTAGGTTTTCTGTATGTGTCAAAAATTATTTTTCTTATGTGTTTAAGTGCTGTACATTGGTATTGAATGTGTTGTAGGGTTTCTTCTGATCAATGGCACAGTCCACAAAAAGGATCTATTGTAAAATACATTCTCTTGTGATGCAGAAAATAGGTTGTGGGCATGGCAATGAGATTTAATTTCAAAATAGTCAAAAAATTTTGGTTCCAGAGCCCATTTTTTATATCCTTTTAGTAATCTTTTGTTGTGTACCCCTAACATTGGTGCTACATCACTAATGTTATTTATTTCATTTGTGAGATCATATATATTCCAATATGAATATTTGTTTGTATATTGTTCAGGTATGTTTGCTGTGGTTTTAAATTCATAAATAATTGTTGATATGTATGATTGAGTTGGAGGTGGATGATCAGTTGAGATGATTTGCACAGGTGTTTTAGTTTTGTGAATGGCTGTAAAGTGGTAATTATGAGATTCCTTTGTTTTTGAATGTGAAATATGTTGATATTGTGTAAACCTAGTCCATTTTTAATGAGTGGTTGATTAAGCCTTTTTATTGAAATTGCTATTGTTTTTTGGATCATAGTAATTGATTACAGATGGTTTTTATTTTTGATTTAAAAACTTTTGAGAAGGATATAATCGGTAAATAATAAACTATTTTTGTTATGATGAGCTGGTTTACCAGCAGTACTTTGGAATATATGGATAAATATGTTTTTGATAATGCATTTACTATTTGTTTGGCCTCCTCCTTTAGTTTATTTTGTATGTGGCATCTCATTCATGTAAGTCCCATATGGAAAGGAAATTCAAAAAAAGAAGTTGGTTTTGATTGGTATGTGTTTGTGAACAGCTTTCCAGTAAATAGTGACCATGCTGATGTTTTTGCGGGGTTGAATTTCAATTTATATTGCTTGGTATAGTCTTCAGGAATGTTTTGCAGCTGGGTGAGTTGTTTTTTTGATGATAGGAAAACAGTAACATCATCCATATATGCTAAGCATAGTATATATTCTGTAGTGCCTGGTATCTGTATTCCAGTAAAAGATTGTTCAATTTTTTGAATGAGAGGGTTAATGTATAGTATGAATAGTAATGAGCTGAGAGGTGATCCTTGAGATATTGATTGTGTAGAAGTAAATGATGGGGAGTTTCTTCCATTGATGGTTATATGGATTTCACGATTTAAAAGTAAGTTTGCTATTAGATATAGATGAGTTTTGGGTATATCAGTGTTATTGAGCATTTCCAGAAGTATAGGTATATCTATTGAGTCAAATGCTGCTTCAATATCTAATTGTACAGCTATGGGTCTATATTTTTTTGTTTCTTATTGATGCTAGGATTGTTTTAAAGAAGAGAGCTGCTTGTATTGTTGATGATTTTTTTTTTCAAATTGGTATTTTGAAATAAGCATTGTTATGTGTGGCTCAATTTCTTGCTTTATGATTTTTTTCTATGATTTTAAGCGGTAATGGCCCCATGGATATAGGTCATAAATTAGTTAGTGGGGGAGTAATGTGTTTTGTTTTGTTGAAAGGAACAATTGCAATTGGGTAAACTCCTTCCATGTACTGTATTTTTTGTGTTAGATGGTTTGCTAAATTGCATAAATATTTGGCAGTGAATTGACTAATGTGTTTTAAAACAAAAGCTGGAATTCCGGGGCTACTTGGGTGGCATGCATTTGGTATACTGTTTAGTTTTTCTATAAAGACATTTGTGGTAAAAGGTGTTTTTGTTTCTGTTGGACCAAACAAATCTGGTTTAGTTGTTTGTAGTTGTCTTGTTTGAAGTTTTTGCTTAAAATATTGGTATATCGGCAAAATCATGTTGTGACCTGCAAATGTTCTTTGATTTGTGTGTATTGCCATTGGTATCTTGATGGTTTGTGGTCTTCCAAGCACTCATCTAATGTATTTCCTTGTCCAAGTGTGTGTTTTTGTAAGACATAGTTTGCTTTTTTTAATTTTGAGGTAGCTTTTAAGGGTGTCACATGCATTATTGTATGCATGTGTAAGTTTATATATGTATTTTTTTTGTGTTTGCTTTGAAGGGTTAATCATGGTTAATCATTTGTGAATTTCATCTGCTAGCGCTAGTACTTTTGATGGTGGTGGTTGCTTCATTACTATATAATTGATATTAAATAAAATAATGTTTATAAATGCTATATATTGTTGTATAGGATTGAGTTTCATTTCTTTAAGTTTGTTTATCATGATATATGTTTCCAAAAAAATAAATTCGGGTGTGTTTACTGGTAATAGAACTCTAATTGTTCTTGTAAACGGAAGTGTTGATGTTTGGATATCATTGAAGTTAATTGTTATTGTTTGTGCTGAGTGATCTGAGAAAGCTGAGGGTGTAAGTTTTATTGTTGCTAGACGGTGAAGCATTGGTGAGTAGAAACATAAATCAATTAGTGAAGAGAATCAGCCATTGTGAAAGGAAATTGCATTTTCTGGTAGAAAACCTTGTGCATTCATGAGGGGTATGGATATTTTATGAAGCCATCGTTCTGTGAATTTCTTGCATGTTGTGTTAAAATCACCTATTAGTATTGTTGGATTTGCTGTGTTTGCTAGCATGGAATTGATGTTTGCTACTATGGTATTGATTTTATTGTGTTGTATTGGCATGTAGATAAATATTATATTAATAATTATAATTTTATGTTGAAAAGTTGTAATAAGCATATTAGAATCAATATATATTATTTTAAAGGTAGTGAAAAAACATTTTGTGGTAATTAGGATAGTGGTATCTGCTGAGGGAGATGATGAATCTCTTGAGCAGGCACAAAATCCTTCTTTACTTAGATATTTAGCTGGTTCTATTTTTGATCCAGTGTAAATTTTTGTTTCCAGTAATCCAAGTATGTATGGTTGTGTATTTCTGATCCATTGTTTAAGTTTATGAATTTTTGTGGTTGAGTTCAGGCCTCTTACATTAATTGCTCCAATTTTTAATTTCATTATGTTTTAAGTATTGTTCATGGTTGTGTGTTAGTTATTTGGGTAGTTATTTGTGGTTGATCTTGAGCAACTTGATAATTTAGTTCTAAATCCTCATCTGATGTGCTGTTTATGTCATCTACCTGTGAGTAACTAGAATTGTGATATTGTTCTGTTTTGACTTTCTTGACCCTTTTTTTTTTTTGGTGGTCTTCCGGGTGGTCTTCTTTTCTGCTCTTGGTTAGTTGGTGTACTTAGTGATGAATTTGTGCTGAGATCTTCTATTATTTCTTGAGATATGTTATTTCTGATTGCAATTCTTGTTAGGGCTATTTTTTCTTTATTTATACACTTATTGTTTGTTGTCACTTGTTTATCTGGTATTTGATTTTTGCTTTTATTTTTTTTTAATTGATATGTCAAAAAGCATATCGGTATTATTATAAATTTGATTAGTATCATTTTTATTAATTATTTCAAGTTTTGTGTTGCTTCATCTGGTTGGTTTGATGTTTTTGTTTCTTCAAGTTGAATTTCATTTATATTATTTTTGTTGGCCTGTTTTGCATTACAGTTGATTGCTAAGTGTCCTCTATCCTTGCATGCGAAGCATTGTGGTCTTAGTCCCTTTATATAAAGAGTTAATACTGCATCTTGATCTATTATTTGAGTAGGTATGTTTTTTGGGTCAATATTTTCGTTTAATTTTACTTTAAAATTAAAGCTATTGCTGCCAATCGGTATAGGTGTATCGTTTAGAAAAATTTGCTTTATATATATTGCTTTGCCATGAGGTTGAATTAGATTATTAACGTCTTGTATGTTGTACCCGAAGTACGTGTTTTTAATAATGCCTGTGATATAATTTTGTAAACTTGGATCTACTATTATTAGGGCGGAGTTTTAACCAGAGTTGTTGTTGTTGTTATTAGTTATAGGAAGGGAGAAGGGAATGCTAACTCAATAATTATGTTAAACATTATCCTTTCCTCTTATTAAATCTTTATCAAATTATTACATCAGCTAGTTTTGAGAGTAAACTTAATACAATCTTTCGGAAAGTAAGTAATCATACTATATGATCTGACTATCACGTTGTAACGGTCCGCATTTCCTTAAGGAATGTAGGTGAACGCAGCAACACTTAGGGTCTTCATATATGCCATGAATGATGTGATAATATCATTTTAATATAAACCGAGAACTGGTTACATATATGTGTGTGCGGGAGATGATGATCTGGACCAACTGATGAGTGCTGTTCCAGCACGAAATACATATATTGGAGATTATTTATCTTTTTCACAAGTATGTGGTCATGTGTATCGGTTGTATGAGATAGAGTGGATAACAGAAGGCAGCTTAAAAGTCTGCCATCAAATTCTTCATAATTACATCTAAACTCCAAGTATATAAATTATGCTTATATTCAAATATTACTAAACAAAACAAGAAAAACTGACCAAAATATAGAAAACATATATAATTCTCGAAAACAAAAAAATATTGAAACCTTAAATTATTTATTTCACCTGTGCCTTTTTTTTAAAACTGAAATTCTAAAAATAACTGTAAACAAATTTCACTTTTAATTGCAAAACTCTATAATTATTAATATGATATTTTTAGCTCGATGCAATTAAATGTAGATTAATTTCACTTTTATAAATACAGAAAATTATCTTGTAAAACAATTTTTCTTCAATAGATGCAGTGTAATTGTGAAAAGTACAGTCAAAAGTTTATTTATTACGTTGATGAGTATTTTATTAATATTAAGAAAAAACAAAACAATCGCATCGTTAATCGCTAGATAGGGAGGGGGGTATATGACAATCGACCATTAAAAGTGACAGGTTGAACTTCGGGGGAATTTTTAGCTTACAGTCCGCACTTTACCATTGCGCTTGACATTATTATAATTATAAAAAGCTTAGTAAACAATAAGTTTTTTTCCTCGTAGTTCAACCAATTTTTAATGACCAACGGATCTATCTACACTTTAACTAATTGTCTTTAAGCACCAGCTTTAGGAACTAGAGTTTGGATCTTGTTAATTCGAAAGATAATATCCAAAGCGGCTATTGGTTTATTATTTAGTTAAAGATAGAGACTTCCATATTTATCAATCTCAAGTATTTTATATCTTCAGTGTTTCCATTTTGAGATATTTCAGATTTATAAGTATTCTTCTAATTTCTATCGTTCAATTTGGAAATAATTAGGTGAGTCTTATTAATAAATAATTCTCAGTCTATTTCTTCACATACTATTATTCTGAGTCATGTTTTGTTTTCTATCCCTTGCACCTGCTGCCCTCTATATTTTTATGTTTCATCTTCAACTAAGTGATGATGTCATTCATTGCTAGGTAGGACATGAAAAGTAGCATATTATTATAACATTTATCTCCTGCAGTTTAAAATAATCAATTTTTTTCCCTCTCTCTACACAATTAAATACAACAATAAATTTCTTTCTAAGTAATTATTTAAGAATAATTAAATTAGTGTGGAAAATATAAACTAAAAGATCATTTGCATGGTTATATTGTGAAATAATGATTCACCAATCTATTAAACGGTTAACAATTTATTAAATAACCATTAAGTAAAGTATAAATGGATTTAGTTATTTAAATAAATATATTTATATAAAAAAAGAAAAGAATAAAATATAATATTGTGTCAAAGTGGTAAATCGTTCTGTAAACATCTAATTATAAAAAAAGTTAAAAATAATTTCTCAGCATAGGTTTGTTTTAAGATAGGGAAAATTAAATAAATTTACATTAATTATTCTGAAATGGTTGCAGTTTAGAATGTAAGCGTAACAAATGCTTTAATATCATGTAATGTGTGTGTGTGTGTGTTTTTATTAGAGCAAAAAAAAGTCAAAAAAATTATAATAAAGTAGTTTTTAAAATCTAAAATATTATATTGTATATATTTGCATGTGTGTGCTTGTGGCAGACGCATCTGAAGGTAAGTTTTATGATTCACAAGAGTATTTTGTCCATTTGATATTTTATTTATACAATTAGCTCTTGACCAATACTCTCAATAATTTAATTTTCATTGCTTTATCAGTTGCTTGGAAGGTAAAATTATGTTTGATTACCAAAATGACAGGTTGAACACTACATAATAAATAGTTCTGCCATTCGATTAACAGACAGATTTTTTTTTTTTTTTCACAACAAAGAATCAATCCAGGAACATTTAGTTGTTGATTCCATCATGTATTAAACTGTTTAGTGCTTCTGTTATAATAATAAACAGCCACTCATAAACAAGTAGGTCCATTCTAACTTAAAAAAAAAAAAAGGAAGCCAAGAGAGAGGTGGGGAGGAAACTGCTCTATAAATGAGTTTTGCGATGACTATTCAAACCACTCTCTTAATTACAAATATACCCATATATAGAATATGCTAGTTCATTTTTCTGACGCTGTCTTCTAATTTTTTTGGCAGATTTTTTTTTTCTAAAATACTTCAACATGTCTAATTATAACTCTCCAATTTATTCTATTCCCTGCCATGTCTTCCCAATTGAAACAATTGGTATTGTATTCCTTTAGAATGTTTTTGAGATAACCCTTATCAGAAATTCTTAAGTGCAGCACAAACACATAATTCCATTGTCGCCGTTAATATAAAGAGATGTTCAATGGCATGTCATATCGGGCCCCCGCAATAATTTAAGGCTTACTTTACGCATCTATTTTTTGGCATAAAATACAGGAATTGCATGCATGCATTTTATATTCTAAAATTTATCAAAAAAAAAAATTATTAGATAATCAAATACTTTAATGTTGAGAAGTTTATAAAAAGTTCAAGCACTAGTAGTAACCGAGTTTGAACCATGTTTCACAGATGTCAAGTTCCAGATTCTAGCATTTATCACTGCATTAAACCATGCACACAAAGTTGTGCATTTATATTTCTACAAAATCTTATGTAATTTTATTCAAAAATATAATTAAATCTTAATACTTTTTAAACTACCATTCAGTGCAAGCCAGAATAATCAATGAATGCAGGAAGATTCGTGCATAAAATCCCTATCTAGTGCGTACTCATTCAATATCCCCAGACTGGTTTCTAGCTTGTGGCTTTCATCAGTGAGAAGCTATGAATCTGAGAGCATTTGCATCTAGATCTTAGGATCTAATGCAATCCTCCAGCAGCTACTTTTTACCTTTTTAACTATAAAACTTGCACTAAGTGGCGCTACTGTATGGAGTGTTTAACCTTTGTGTAAGCATAAAAATGGTGATCATGGGATGCTTAGTGGTTTAAAAATATGTTCTCAGTTAGGTGACCACTTTTGTTTTTTTAAATCATTACTTCTCCTTTGAGTTTAAACTTAATATCAAAAAAATGGAAAGGAGATACATTATACTTCTTAAACAAGTATTTTAAAGTAATATAAAAAATGTAAATCTTTTTATTATATAAACAAAACAGTTTTATATATCCTACTGGTGGTAAAAGACCTCTCCAAGAGCCCCTCATAAATAGCACTGAAGAAGAGTGAATAATCCATCTTGGATTGCTAATTACTAGACAATAAGGATTTCACCCATTTCTATCCTTGTATTTAACCATCTAGTTAATAATATATAGATACCCATTTACAATCCAATAATGAATGATTAGTTGGGTTGGAAATGGGCCAGCTAGCTGAAGCTTGATTGAAAAGTTTTATTATTGTTTGAATTTGAACAAAGTTCGGGAAAATGACATATGAATGTTTTGCCATTACTCCATAAGACCGACCATTTTATTATATAAATAACCAAATGGTTTATTAGAGGGAATTTGAAGCCAGACTTTCAAACTCCCTTTAATCATCCTTTCCATCTTATACAACCAATACACATACATGCAAAAAAGATGATCTCCAATGTACATATTTCATGCTGAACCAGCACTCATCAGTTGGTCAAGATCATAATCTCTCACACACATATATAATCAGTGCTCATCTCAATCTTCTCCATTCTCCAACTTTTCAACCATTCATATCATTGAAAATATGATGGCATGTACAAAGCCCTTGGGCAGGAGATAACGATTCTGGACTAACTGATGAAATATATATATTGGGGATTATTTATCTTTTTCATATGCATATGGTCATGTGTATTGGTTGTATAAGATGGCGTGGATAATTAGAAAGAGTTTTAAAGTCTGGGTTCAAATCCCCTCTAATTTCATCTAGCTTTATTAGTATATACTATACTTGTAAAATTTTAAAATATTACAAATGGTTTATTGTTTAGTAGTTAATGAAAATTTTGAATTAGTGGAAATAATGAAGTGGCAATCCATGGACTTGGAACTCCAGAATTGCCACCACATTAAACCATGCAGGAAATTATATATGCAAAAAAAAAAAAAAAAATTCTTCACATATGTACTTGTGAATCATTTTAGGGTTACCATAAATTCATGTAAAATGAAATGTTGTCTCAATAATAATGATTAAATTAAAAGAAAAAAATGCCAAGCCTAAAAATATTCTATATGTAAATATCAATTTTATTTTTCTCTTGGCCCAATTTATTGTCTATTTTTATTTCCTATTTATTTGTTCTTTAAAATTTTGTGAAATATAAAAAAGAAAATATATAAGTAGAGTGGAGATGTCTGCCCATCCTTGCATATGTATTAAATGGATTATGTTCTGTACATGTGGGGTTTAGATTGACCTTAGGTCAACATGGGTGTGACAAGAATCTCAGCCTCAGGGTGGCCTTTGAGCATTCCATCATCAGATTTTTAATTGGATGGATGGTTGAAGAGTTGGAGTGTGGAGTAGATTGAAGCATATCCATCAAAGTATGAGGATTGTCTATCTTAATATATATCTGAGCACTTATAGTGTATATGTGTAGAGATGATAATCTGGACCAACTGATGATTTCTGGTTTAGCATGAAATACGTTTATTGGTGATTATTTATCTTTTCAACATATGTGTATCAGTGTTATTAGATAGAGTGGAGAGTGGTGGGTCGTGTGAAAGTCTGTGCTCATATACCCTATATATTAAATCATTCTATGTGCAGACTAGTATTATTTTCGATACTTTTCTGAGAAATCCCTATTTTCATTTAAATATTGGACATAGTTTGCTTTATGTATTACGCTAATTCAAAGATATAAGTACATAAGCATGTAGAAGAAAAGTAGCATATGATATAATGTGAAAATTTTGTTTCTTATATTTGGTCACAATTAATAATTAGTGTCACTCAGAAAAATTATTGCAACACTCTACACCTTGAGATAATTAAGAACTTGGAAATCACAGGACAAACTTTGAGCAAGTGGTTGCCAATTTTTCAAAAAAATATACAATATTGTTTTACTTTTGCCTGAATTTGAAACCAGATTGGGGGAGGGGGTGACAGATGTTTTACCATTTCACTATGAGACCATTTTATTATATAAATAATCAAATGGTTTATTGCTTGGGAATTTAAAAAAAAATTTAAATGCTGATGATAACGAAGTGGAGACACGATCTTTGGACCTTGAACCCCAGAATCTTCCACTATACACCTGTCAATTACTTTACGATAATCGTAAATTTATGTAAAATTTAAGTTGTATCAATAATAATGTTTATACTAAAAAAAGAAAAACTTGCAAGTCTAAGTAATATGTCTGTAAATAATTTTATTTTGTCCTATTTTGCTTATTATTTTTATTTATTAGTTGTTTAAAATGTTATGAAATCTAAAAATATATATAAATAAAGTGTGATGAGTATATATATATCGTTAAAAACCAGTCAACACTTAAGACAATTCCGATATCAATCAATTTTAAACTGTTGTCAAGGCAACCTCCTCTTAACACTATATATATATGTAATCAATAACAATCAATTTCAAACTGTTGTCAAGGCAACCTCCTTTTAACACTATATATGTATGTATGTTATGCATTTGTAAACTTTTTAAATGTATTCATAAAACACACTATTCTGGCTTCAGAGTGGTATTACTTTATATCCTTTTTAGAGGCATCAGTAAATATCCCACATATTCAGAGAGCCTACATGTGAAACAAATAATTTATAAATGTTCATCATGGGTGAAAACGAAAAGGAATACAATCAAACTCGTAAAATTCTATATGCTATAATTGAAAAACTATTTAATTTATATGCTGTACATTAAGTTTAAAAAAAATGTGTTATTGACTTTATTGGTGAATATTTCAATATGTTTGAAATATGTATTTTAATGTAGAATAGTTATTTGAATGAGTATGTATTTTATTTTGGTTTTTATTGTTATATTATCTTATACATGTATGAAGTCCCATGGGATATATTATATTGTGCCTAAAATAATTATTTATCAATGTAAATTAATTAGAGTGAACATATGATATAGGGATTGGAGAGAATCAGTTATTAGAGAACAGAACTTGCATAAAGGTTTAATTACTATTAGTGAATCTACAATGTGTACCAATACCTTATGGCTTAGTCCTGTATGTCTTTCCAGAGTTTTGTGCTTGTGCTCATATTATATTTAATATGTATCATTATTCCACTCATGTTCTAGGCAGAGTCGGTCATTATCTCAGTTATTCCCCACACTAAAGTACCTATTTCATTTTATGTCTTAATTTATGCTTGTTAAGACTAGACGAGTCTCCTAATTTAGCAGTTTTATAGATGAGGGTAACTTTATGTCTATTTTACTTGGGAAGTGAATGTTATATGGCACTATTCTGTGCTGGTGGTACAATCTGCAGAATGGTTTTTTGCCATTTTATTATATTCTTTATATTCATTTCCGTGCTGGTGGTTAATCTGTGGAACATCCTGCAATGGTGCTTGTTGCTCTGCTGATGGTCAGAAAACCCACAGGGCATCTAATGCTTTGTTATTCCTTTGTATGGGTGAATACATCCACAGGAATACCATTGCTATTTGCTGTATAAATGTGCTTGGACAGAGTCTCCATACATTATGATGTTGTTTCTCTCATTTTTAGATTGATCCTGCATGTTCAGTTTTCAGCTATTAAAAGGGTATTTGATAAATTATTCCTATAATTTATTACATATCAATTTGTATGATATTTCAAGCTGAGTTGAAATTCAAATTTTCTCTTTGATAAATTATCTCCCCATGGCCAGCTTTTGCATGTTTACCAATACTAGTTGCTACTATTATTAATATAAATCTGGGTATAGGTACATGGGTTCTGGTATTGACATATTTTAATGTTATGGACTAAAATGTTCGAACCCATCCCTCTCCCTTATAAAGGTTGAAATCAAATCCATTTGTGAGAAAACCTTATATCATGTTTGTTTTGGAATTTATATACATTATCCACATATAAAAACAAGGACATGTGATGGTATTTTATTTTGTTTGTTTATTTGCTTATTTTTGATCATTATATTAATCAATTATTTATTGGTATTAATTGAGTTGTAAATCAATATTAATTTTATACTTTAACCTAACTATATTGTTGCTATTTGTATATATTGAACCAAAAAATCCATCATATTAAATAAGTCAGATATTAGAGCACATAATGTCACTGATAATGCATACAAGGTTTACTGAAATTCTAGAATATCTTAATGCTTTTGTTCTTGGGTAAAACAAAATCCAGTTTACCCCTTTCATCACTTCAGTTTGTTTTGTTAATTTTGGAATATAACCCATAATTTGTTACTTCTATTGGCATTTGTGATATTAGGACCCAAATTAATAAATAAATTTCCTAGCCAACATTATGATTGAACCTATTTTCTAATATTATAACTGATGCTTTACCTATTACAATAAGAGTCTCATTGCTATTGATTCAAGTTGACATTTGAATTAACGATAAAGAAACCTAAAGTTCATGCTGCTTACCTTTTATTGAAAAGTAAATACCCTATATAACATTGATGTATTAAGATTCTGAGTATATCTGAGCTACGACCAATCATGTTATGATGCTGATTATAATTATTACTGTCTTGCTAAATGGCCTGTATTCACCATGCGATAGTTAATATTGACGTAATGGATCATATATTTAATACTGGAAAAGTAATCTTTAGTAGTTTTATAGATCATACCATCTTGTTCATGGTCGGCCATAAAGTCTCATGTAAATAAAATCTCAGTTTAAGGCTTGGAAATGTAGTTTTAAGATACATTCATTAATAAGAATAGTTATTAAATGAATAGTGACATAATTTTTTTGTGCTAATTTAATATACCTTCATGTAATGTTGTGATGCATCTCCATGGTGTATCCTGGCCACGACCAAATTATATCATAACAGTTTTGTGTTATATCATTAATTTTGCTTGTTATGGACTGGGTAAATCTTTTGGTTACAATATATATATATAAACTTTTTTTATTTATTTGTAAAACATACTATTCTGGGTTCAGAGTGGTATTACTAGAGGAATGAATAAACAAAATTATGTTTGATTTTTTAATTAAATATAGTATATAGTTTGCTTTAAATATTCATATGTTACATTACTCAGAGATATAATACATTTGCATGGAGAAAAGGTCAGCATATAAAATATGATATAGTGTAACAGAAATCTGTTTCTTATATTTGATAGCATTAGAAAATTATTATGATTTAAAAAAATTATTGCAATACTTTATGTCTAGAAGGAAAGCACAAGAATTCTGAAATCATGGATCAGACCTGGAGAAGAAGTTGTTACCAGTTTTTGAGAAAGGTATAACATATTATTTTTGAAATATTTTCTTTATTACATTTTAAAATATTCCATAAAATATATCACAATTTTAAAAGTTGTATAATTTAAATTGTTTAGTTTAGAATAAACATATAAATCAAACCCCTTCACTGTATCACAAAGCCCTTCATGATTTAGGCAGAGGTAGAATTGCAAATTCGAAGCCACAGCTCACTTCTGATGCTTATAATTTCTGAGCAACAATCTATACTCCATTACAGTGCTGCATTGCAAAAAATCTTTTAAGTCTATAGTTATTTAATGCTTTACAATTTTATAAAAATTATAATACTTATCTTTTACAAATGACTCATAAAAATTTTGGGTAACCTGTCAACCAAGCTTGGAAATCTTTTTTTTAATTATACAGTTTCAGGGGTCCTACAAATATTTCTTTTTTTTTTTCAATTTTATTTGATAAATATGTGTTAATTGTTAAGTTTAAAAAAAAATCAATTATAATTTCCATTCAGAAGGTATATTTCAATTTTTTATTTATTTATATTATAATGTTTAAATGCTGATATATTGTGAACATTGCCAGTTTGTTTATATTCAGCATTTTTATTTTTGTCATTACCAATTTGGAAAAATGATGAAAGTTTGGGATCTTCCTTTGACAGAACAGCATGCAGTGAAGTATTTCCAAAGGTAGTGGTCCTGCCCTCGTGAAAAGTCTACATTAATGGGCATAATATAACAGTTTACATTTCTTTTTTTTATATTAATAAGTTGAAGTCTGCATTAATGGTAGAATATGAACACATGTTTCATATTTTTATTATTTTTATATTAATAAGTTGAGTTAATACAAAAATATTAATAAATAATGTGGAAATATTATAAATAAAAAATAAATAAACAGAAAATATTAAATACAATTGCTTTTTTTTCAGCCATTTTGTTTGAAAGATTTATTGTATGTCCCTAAAACTGTATAATTATAAAAAAATGGAGGCCATTTTGACAGGATAATACACAAATACCAAATGTTGTAATTTAACGATGAGCTTTATACATCTAACTGCATAGTTTGGTGCAGTGTCAGAGTGGCCTCATCTGAAGTTCAAAGTCCATAAATTACAGCCCAACTTTCATTTTCAATGCTTGAACTTCTTCTTATAAACTCTCAATTAATAAACTATTAAACTATTTTTTTTATTTAATAATATGTTTTGGAATATCATATAATGTTTATAATCTTTCTACATGATGAATTTATAATTTTACTAATAAAAAAGACTAAATTTACTTTTATTTCAAACATTCATAAAAATAAAAATATTGCTTTAATAAAATCTATTAATCAAAAAGATTTGATTGGGTTAATTTACTTTAAAGATAACTATAAACATCACATGATACTATATGGAGAGTTTTGTCTGTTTTAAAGATAACTATAGGATTAATGTCTTTGCAGTATGGCCTCTAACTCACCAGAATAAAAGCCGCATCACATAAGATTCATTATCTTCACAATTGGCACATAGATTACTCATCTCACTAACTCTAATTAGCTTGGGATCTTTAGTTTCTCACTAAACAGCTGAATGCCCATTTACCAACCACTATCAGATCATAGCTATATTGGCTATAGGTTAGCTATTTGAAATAAAAATCCTAAGCCAGTTTGCAAGCTGAAGAAATCTAAAATTCATCTACTTTGGATTTGAATTTTAACTTGCAAGGATCATCAATGGATGTGCTAATCAATACCCCATTAGGCCCTTTTGTAAGCACAGGTTTTTTTTTATCAAAATAAATTATATATCAAATTTTTGTTACGTTTTTTAATAGCTTGTATCATAATGTATTTTATGGATAAACCTGTCTGAATGTTGAATATTAGGAATTTTATAATAATAACTCAAGCAATTAAAAAAATAATCTAAAATAGATTTATTACATTCACTTAATGAATTATAGTGATTAAATCATGTATTGAGCAGAACACAGATTCACAATTCTAAAACAAATTACTAATTCACAAGTATATGCCTATAAGGATCAAATTCTATTTATTCTATTCTAGTATTGCCATCTATTGTAAGTTTGAATGATGAATAGATACTAAGTGATAATGCTTATTAAATCCATATCCAGTACTATTCTTATCCCAGGATAGCTTCTGGATTATAGCTCTTAACAATAAGATGCTTGGAGCCAGACCTAGAGCATCTAAATCTTTTGGATTTAATAATCCTTTTATTCGGGAACTATCTTTTACTTTTTTTTGGGTTTTTTTTTAAATAAAAAACTAGCAGTCTGTAAATTTTTTTGATGAATACATGCCTAACTTTAATACTTAAATAAAAGTATAATTTTTAAATATATATACTTCGAGTTTTAATTATAGGGAATTTGAATACAGACTTTGAAGCCCCCTTCAGTTATCCATTCTATCTCATACAACCAATACACATAACCACACACATGTGAAAAAAATCTCCAAAATATGCATTTCTTCCAGATTATCATCTTCCACACACACACATATATATATATATATATATATATAATCAGTGCTTGGTTTATATTAAGATGGCAAATCTTCAAACTTTAATGGACAGGCTTTAATCTACTCCACCCTCCAACTTTTCAGCCATCCATATCATTGAAAATATGATGATGGAATGCCCAAATCCTTTGTTGATGCCAATGTTATCATGCCCTTGATGACTTTAAGTCACTCTGAACCCTCATGCATAGGAGCTTGTCCATTTAAACATACAGAATATGGATGGGCAGGATACAGGCAGAATCTGTAATATTTAAATACAAGTGTGATTTATATACTTGGAGTTTAGATGTAATTATAGGGGATTTGAACACAGACACCAAGTATATATATAAAAAATATACTTGTGCTCAAGTATTACAGATTCAGCTTGTATCCTGTCCAACCCTTTATTTAAATGGACAAGGACCTATACCTGATGGATTAGAGTGACTTAAAAATCAACATGGGCATGACAATAATATTGGCATCAATAAAGGATTTGATTATTCCATCTTCAGATTTTCAATGGTATGGATGACTAAAAAGTTGAAGGGTGAAGTATATTAAAGTCTATTCATTAAAGGTTAAGATTTGCTATCTTAATATAAACTGAGCACTAATTATATATGTGTGGGAGATGATAATCTGGATCAACTGGTGGATGCTGGTTTAGCATGAAATACATATATTAGAGATCATTTATCTTTTTTTATATGTGTATGCTCATGTGTATTGATTATATGAGACCGAGTGGATACTTGAAGGAAGTTTGAACATATGTTCAAATCCCCAATAATTAAAATTGTATTTTACCAGACTTTAGTTTTAAGCTGCAAACATTTTTGGTTTTTATTTCTTTATCTGTTGATCAGCAAGTTTGGTAATTCCTCTTTTTACTATTCCTCTTTAAGAGATTGCTATTGAGTTTTTTGTAAGTTCTTTTCATTTTTAAATAGCCCACTAGTCAAGAGTTTTAAAATTGTCTTCACATGTGCACATACATATATATTTACTTCTTCTTCTTAAGAATTAACTTTTAAATAAATGCTTATCTTGAGTTAGTTTTTTGAACCTGGTGTCCTAGATCCTCACTGAAGAGAGCTATAGCCCGAAACCGGTCTGGAGATGGGGACAATCCTAGATAAAAGTGATTTGAATACTTTCTCTTGTAGCATTTATCATAAAAAATAAGCTTGTTTGAGCTATTGAAATGTTCTTTATATTATACATATTAATTTCAAAGTTATAACTTTTAGATTTATGATTTTTTATGTAAAAATATTAATGGCAAATAGTAATATTTTTGTTTTACCAGCTAGAAATATTAAAAGCATATTTGTTTTGAATTGAGTATATAGTGTCATCTATATAAATTTAATTTAAAATTAATTAAACAAGTAATGACAATTAATTAAGATTATTTTTTTCTATTATTTAAATTGAATTTTATTAGAAAGAAAAAATTTTTTTTATTTTAATTATTTTAAAAAAATATTTGATATTTTTTTTATCTTTTTCCTTTTTGTATGTTGTAAAATAAAGAATAAAAAAAAAAGAAGGAAGAAAAAATAATTAGAAATTAATTTTTAAAACTTTTTTCATTTTTAATTTCAGACTTCCTATTATTGTTTAAAATTAATAAATAAATTGAATTTTATATCCGTTAGAGCAATGGTATCGGTACACGTGACATATTCTTCTTCAATAGGAGAAATAAAAGTTGCAAATACTTTGGCCATGCGTTTTTTTATGGCCACTCCATCAACATTCCCAGAACAATTTATTCTTTTGATAAAAGTAACATGATATCTATTAATTGAACAATGTTGGGTGTTATTTTACAAAGAGGCAGAATAACTTTTATAACAGAGGCAAAACTCTCCATATAGTAGTGCCACGCAGTGCAAGCCAGAGTAATCAATTGATGCAAGAAGATTTGGACATAAAATCTCTATTTAGTGCCTACTATATCCCTAGACTAATTTCTAGCTTGCAACTTTTATCAGTGAGGAGTCTGGTTGCACTACTGTGGAAAGTTTTACCTCTGTTATAACAGTTTGTGTAAGCATAAGGAATGGTGATTGTATGGTGTTTAGTGATTTAATAACTTTTATAAGAATTCTAGAAGTGTCCTGAATGGGCTTAGGATAGTGACAAAATGTTAGACTTGAAAATTAAATATTTCTTATTTCTATTGCTCAAACATCACATTACATCATGAGCAATTATAGTTCAATTTATTTATTTTTTGCATTTATTGCCAAGAGTCAATATAAAATGATAATAATAATAATAATACATATATATATAATTCATATGGCATTATTCCTCAAAAATTCATAAGAAGTTCAAGCACCAGAATCAATCTTGCGACTTCCCCATCCCAAGTTGCTTGCCCTACCAAGTGCACCAAACTGCACAGCCCATAATAGTAGAAGTTAGTTTGAGCTACTGTCCTCCAAATAAGAGTCAAATGTTCCAGTAAAAGTCAATTTGATCAGTCCTATATATCAAGTATGTACAGAAATTTAATAAATACATTACTCAATAAAAAATGGAAAGATGTATGTAGGAGCAACAAGAAGGAATTGGAAACAAAAAAATTGATGAGAGTACATTCAGATGTTATTCATATCAATGAATGAATTAAGAGACTGAAATGGAACTGAGCTGAACATATTTCTAAAAGAGATAATAGATGGTCATGTGAAGCCTTAAATTAGATTCCAAAATATTTAAAAGACCTAAAAAGAGGACACACAAGAGGTGAGTGGATGAATTAAGGAAGATTGCTGGTGTGCAGGGGACAAAATAGGCTAGATTGGAGAAACTGAACTACACTTGGCAAGATCTTTATTCTGCAGTGGATGGATAATGGTTGAAAATGATGACTTAAGTAAGGTTTGTTGAGTTTTTGGAATCAACCATTTGTATTCTGGCATGCACTAAATTTATTAGATTAATTTGAAGTATGAAGTGTGTATCAATTTGTAATATTTTTTTAACAAAAAATTGTCTAATCCATTAATAGATAGATTTTAATCAGTTTGCTATCTGAAAATAGGAATGTATCCTATGAGGTTTAATGCAAAACAGATTCAAGAACATAAGATTTTTAGACCAGAATTCAAAAATTACACGACTTCCTAAATAATAACTATTATTAATATTATAATAATTATTATTAATAATAATAAATGACACTTTTAACTCCAACACATCACATTAAATATTCATTCGTAATTGTTCTGTAAATAAGTTCTATATTCTTTTTTTTCATAGTCAAATGCGTTGACCAGGAAGCGAACCTGGAACAGCTAATTGGAAGGCAGTTATGCAAACCACTAGGCCACCAAAGCTTGTATATTCTCAGTTTTACATATTTCATAACCATGATTTATTTACAGCCTCATTAAAATTATCATCTTACTTGCTATTTGAAATGTAAGCTAGCTTGATTAATAATTACAAAAATCATTGCTAATATAAAGACTCGTCCTTTTAAAGAGTTTATTATTATTAGTATTTTTCATATGTCAAAGCATCGGCCGAGAAGCGAACCCGCGACAACTGTCTGCAAGCAATTGCTTGCTTGCAAGGCGGCTGCGCTGACTTCTCGGCTACCAATGCTTGATTTATTTATTATATAAAATCGTGAAGTCAGATAAAGATGGCTGCCTTTTGTTTAACCAATAGATTAGCATTGATAAGACAAAGCTAGCTTTGGCTGCAAATTTATTTTTTTAAAAAAAACGATTCTTTAGGAAATTGATTTATGAATTAGTTGTAAAAATGTTTTTGTATTTAGAAGTTTGTATTTTTAATATTACATATTTAGTAGCAGTAATTTATTTTATGGATTTATTAAAACTTAGACTTTAAGACATTTTCAATTTAAAACACAAAATATAATCATATTAAAAAAGTTAGCATAAAATCTAATAACATAATTCAATTAGTTTTATGTGTATCAGCAAAAATAAGGCTTAATTCACAACGCAATGTCATTCACTTGTAAGATTGTATGTGATAGTTGGATTCTAAGAAAATAAATAAGTACTGTTTTATTTTCCCGTGTGTGGGTGTTTTTTTTTTTATAATGTTAGATTAAACCACAGATTTCAAATTCTATTGCACTTAATATTATTAGATCAGTTCAGATTTTGGTGATATACATTCTGAAAAGATGTATAATATGTTATTTATATGAACTTGGCATTATGATTTACAGGATGTTGTAATTATAATAATTAGTTTTTGCTTGATTTTACTTGTTGATGTACTTTTACTTTTTTTGAGCTTTTTAACTTTCTTTGTGTGCCTTTTTCCAAATTATAACTATGATTAATAATTTTAATGTAAAAGTTTAAATTGCATTTCAAAGGATGACAAAAATGAGTGTAATGATGATAAGGATGACTAGAAAAGTATGATGGAACTGAATATAATCAAGATAAGTATAATAAAAATGTGTGATGAATATGATAAAGATAAGTGCAGAAAACAGATGTGTTATATGAGTGTGATTAAAATAAATCTAATGAAAATTAATACCCTGAAAATGAGTGATAAATTATGAATATAAGTATGATCAAGATGTGGAAAAGATGAAAGTGATGAGTATGAGTGTGATAATGAATATAGTAAATGATTGTAGAAGGAATGTGTTTATGATAAATCTCATCAAGATGAAAATAATAAAGATAAATGTGCTGAAAATGAGTCAGAAGATGAATGTGATGAGAATGGGTAAAATGATGACTGTAGCAAAAATAAAAGTTGTGAGAACGAATATAGCAAAAATGAGTGTAAGATAAATGTATTAAAGATAAACCTGATTATTCTCAAAGATAATAAATATGAGTGTGATACAATGGGTGCAAAACAAAATTGATTTTGATAAAGATGAATTCATAAAGATGAGTGTGGTGAAGAAAAATATGATAATAATGAATGTGTTAATAATGAATATGATTTCAGTAATAAGGATGATGAAAAACTAAATTTGGCAAAGATGAGTGTGATGAAGATGAGAATCATGAAAATGGATGGTAAAAATAAGTAATATAAAAATGAGTTTGATATAGTGTGATGAAAAATATTCTGAAGATGAGTGTATATATTTATATATATATATCATGTAATATTTATTGCCTATTATTCTTTCTCTCTGTGTGTATATATATTATGACAGTTCAGACATTGAATTACATATTGTTAGACAATGATAAAATTGTAATCTTTTGCAAAATAAATGAGCATTTCTTTATTCCAAACATACGTGAGAGTTACTAAAACCTGTAATCCACAGTTGAATAGAAATATTGAAGGGAGGGATGCTCAATAATGTTTTATTTATATACTGTATTTAGGAAAGAAATGAATGCACAGGCGACTATTTTATAGATCTCAACTAATTAATAAATTGATTGTAATAAAAATATTGTCCAGAATTCATAATTATTTATTAATAAATTATAAATGTCAAAATGACAATTTTTTTTAAAAATATAGAATACATTTCAGTATTTGGTAAAATTTATTTTCACGAACGTCTTATTTATATATTTAGAAAAGAAATGAATGCACGAGTGTTTATTTTATTGATCTCAAATATGTGTTATAAAATTAAGAAATTGGGTGTAATAAAAATAAAATAGTCCAGAATTTATAAATGTTATTTATTAATAAATTATAAATGTCAAAATGAGATTTTTTTTAAAAAAATGTATAAATTCATTTCAATATTTGGTAAAATCTTATTTCTCATGAATGTAAATAATGTTATTGTCAGATTTTCAATGAAATGGACGGTTGAATAGTTGAAAGGGCGAGAAGATTGAAACCTGCCCATAAAGTTTGAGAAATTGCTATCTTAATATAAACCGATCTGGTTCAACTGATGAGTGCTGGTTCTGCATGAAATACATATATTGGGATTGTGTACCTTTTTTGCATGTGTATCGGAGACTTGAGATGGAGTGGACGAATAGCTTGAAAAATCCTGAGTTCAAATCCCTCTACTTACATATAAAAGTAAGTTCATTAACTGGAAAATTTAAAATGTTTATAAAAAGTTGTACTCAAATTTGACTAATTACAATTAAAAAAATTTCATTATTTATTCTATTCTATATTTTCTTATTTAACTTTTAATATTTTGTTAAGATGCGATGTGTTATATTTTGTTTCTCTTCCCCACGTAATTTGTATTTAATGGGATTAGGAAACTGGATGTCAATTTCAAGACAGGAGAAAATTTTATTACTACGTTGTTTGTTTACATATATATATATTTAAAAATCATTATGTCTAGCGTTGGTGGCCGAGTGGTTAGAACAGCTGCCTTACAAGCAGTTATCCCGGGGTTCGCTTCCCGGCCGACGCTTTGACACATTAAAAAAAAAACCATATGCCACTATAAATTGTCTCTTTTACTGAATATAAAGTTTCATAGATATAGTGTTTTGTCTAAAAATTATTATTTTAAAATTAATATGCGAAATATTTAATTTAAGAAGTTGAAATGCTCATTTTGTACTATGTTCAAATCCTATTTTATTTATTTTATTAACGTTTAAAATTTCTGTATTTCTTTATATTCATTTCTATATACTACTTAAGTTATTTAATGTTAGGTGAGATGTATGATAACCAGATATTAAGTTTCAAGTTGGCTTATGGTAATTAGTTATCATCATATACAGAGCTAACATTATAAGAAATAGGTGTTTAAATTAGGCAAATTGTTCACGTGGTAATTATGGTCCTAAAATTTAAATTACAGGTGGCATCCATATGATATTAGCAATAATAAATTAAAACCATCATCATTCCATTATCTTAAGGATGACTGATAAAGGGATGCTGCAATAATTTAACTTTTTGAGATGTATAATTGGAAAGCGATATATTTGTTATTTAGGCATATAAAATTATAGTTAAAATCATTTTAAAATATATAAATCATGGTTGAGAGGTCAGCGCGACTGCCTTGCACTAGCAGGCAGTTGCCTGGGTTGCAGGTTTGCGTCCTGGCCGATGCTATGACACTTAAAAAAAATATATATAAATCATTGCCATTTATTCACTGCATACTATTTGTTTCAGCATGGTAGCTTATTGAATGGCTTGGAAATAAATCAGTCACATGCATCTCAGATTTCTAATTATGGTACTTGATTACAGATGAATTTATGTATGTAGTTATTTATTTCTCTAACAAGTTATTCCATCATATCATTACAATTAGTGGTCTAATTTCTATTATCATTACAATATTTTGTCAACTATTACGGTAATAAATTTTTGGTACAAAACAATATTTGAGCCAGCCTTTCAATACAGCATATACATTATCAAAATTGCTAATGTTTATTGACAAAGATACATTGTATCGAAAGCCTGGCTCAAATATTATTTTGTACCAAAGATTTATTATCGTAATAGTTGATAATTGTCTACATACTTGGGTAGAATATATTTATTACATACTGTCTATGGTGTATACATATAATATGGTAAATATTTTTAATAATTGAAAGATTCTGTTTTTAATACTGGTTAAAAGTCAAAAGCCATGATCTTATTAAATTAGTAGCTGATACTAGCAGGGTAGGATTTAGAAATAAGCACATCCAATTATCATATTTCATCTTTTACTGTACAAAATAGTCATAATTTTATACAAAGACAAAACATAAACATCCTAGATCTTTTAATTAGTTTTTATCTTAGGAATTGTGGGAAAATTTTTATAATCATGTGCTTCTGAAATCTTGTATTTGAAAAACATCAATAAGTATCAGATTTCAGCTTTTGGAAAAAAAATTATTACTGATTAATACTGGCATTAATTGTGCACTCATTAGCTTGGCTGGTATTAATTAAGAGATCACATAAAGGTAGGACTCTATGTTATCATGACAAAGGATGTTACTTTATACTGAGAATATTCAACAACAGTAGGAAAATATATAAACTGCAAGAGATGCAGTTGAAAGAACTAACAAAGAAATATAGAACCTGATATCATTATAAAACCTATTACTAATGCTATTAAGGTATTATGGTGCAGGGATGTCACATCTTCCTGCCATGTCTATTACCTGGATTTGAACAAAGTCTTGGGAACTTATTTTCAGAGGCTTAGGATTTTTTCCTCTGGTCATTGGCCCATAGACATCCATCTCTCATTCACAACATTGGTAAACCTGTTGACTACTAGCTTCTCCTTTTCTGATCCTCTGAGAGGAGTTGTTGGAGAGATCCTTGTCCTATTTTGGGTTACATATTAACAAGACTGTGTTACTATTATATTGTTGATGCAAATAAAATATTTTGATTTAATTAATATATTTTGAAGTTTACCAGATGAAAACCTTTAAGTTTATAATTCTCTATTGAGAACATTAAACAATACATCATTTATTAAATACTTATCTACAAACAAGAAAGTCCTTTATGGCTTGCTGCACTTATGATCTGGGTTTGAAATCAGGCTGGATAAACCTTGAAATTTTTCAGATTATAACAGGTTTAATTTATATATATATATAGAAAATAGCAGAAACAGATAACTATCTAATAGCAGTAGTAAAAGGGTATTTAGCTATTTTTAATTAAGAGTAAAAATCTTATATTAATCCAAGCTGGGAAGATGAGAGTCAGTGCTAACTCTTGTGTATAAATCAAAAATGTATCAAGGAAAAAGACAGTAAACTATTTAAAAGCTTATGAGTTTGCAAGGTGGGGTTTGAAATATAAAAGGCTTTGAGAAATTGGTAAAAAAAAAAGGAAGTCACAGTATTATTAAATGTTAATAGAATAAATACAATCTGGAAGGTCAGAAATGAGGAAGACGATTGACCAGGAGCAACATTATTAAAACAGTGATATTGAGTGTATCCCAAAACCTGTATAAGTTCCAATTCATTTACTATAAAAAATTATTATTATTATTAATAACAATAATAATAATACACTTCAATTCAATTAATTTATTAATATTTCAACAGTTAATAAAACCATTTAAAGCAATACATTATAACTTAAATATTTGATAAAGTAATTGTTATTTCCTCAACAAATGTCATTAGATCTACTAAAAATATATCAATGTCATTAAACTATATATTATAAACATTTGGTAATCTGTATAATGCTGCCAAGTATAGTTTCACGTTTATATTTATCGATACTAAATAAATTCTTATTCCTTGTATATATATGAGGAACTCTTATTAATATTTTTGAAATACAATTATGTAAGAAAATTTTTCCATGAATGATTAAATAAAAAAATTTCATATCACAAATCACTCTTCTATGAAACAAATTTATACAAACATCTTACTGTATATTGACTATAATTTATCTATATGATGATGATGATGATAATAATAATAATAATAATAATAATAATAATAATAATAATAATAATAATAATAATAATAATAATAATAATAATAATAATAATAATAATAATAAACAGCCACTTATATGCCATTCTAAAAAGAAAGAAGCAAGTTTGTTTTATAATGATTATACAAACTAATCTGCAAATCACAAATACATTCACATATAGAACACTCTGGTCCATTTTTTTTTGTTTACTTGATATTTTACTAAGTTGTCTTTAATTTCGTCAGCAGAAAACTTTTCTTACTGAAATACTTCAACACCATCTCTAATTGTAGCCTTCCAATATATTCTAATCTCTGCCATATCTTCCCAATGGAAACACTATCAACATTGCACTTCTTTAGAATGTCTTTGAGATCGTTCTTATAATGTAGATAGGATCCACTTCTACTATGAAACCCATGCTTAAGTTCACCATTTACAATGTCAGATTTAAAAAATACTCAAGAGAGAAAATAATAAATGAAATCTAACCTGATTATTAAGTGCAGTGTAAATATACTGTGCTTGATCAATGGTGAAGTAATCCTCAACGTAGTTCACAAAATAAAAAATGGAGAACACAAAATTTCAGTTAAAGACATCATAAAACATTTCTTGATTTAATTATTCATTGAGTTATATTGAATGAAAAATCTACATTCTATAACTGACATGTCAAATTGGCCTGCGGGCCACATGTGACCCTCAATGTGATTTTTCATGGCCTGCGGCTATGATGCTATGCAATAAAATGAAGCAGAATATGTTGCAAACAATAAATTAATTTTAAAAAATTTTTTAAAAAACAAATTTTTATATTTAATTACACAACTAAAATATATACAATAATTTTTGGCTACATATATAGCTAATTTAGAATTTTCGGTTACACACATAGCTAAATATTTTTGAGGACACACTTTTATGATGATGAAGCATTTGAGATATGTTGAACACCAAAACTGGAAACATTATTAATGTGCTGCTGTGCTTCCAAGAACATAAATACATTCCAGCAAAACTTCAGTCAGTTATTCGCACCACCAATATAGCAATCCTATCTGCAAATGTTGGGCTTTTCTTAGAATTGTAACAAAAGGCAGTTGTGCTAGTTTCTTTGTTCTGATTGATCTATCAAAAATTTGTGATTTTCTTTTATAACTCATTCAAAAAATGTAAGAAAACATAGTTGCAATTTTTTTAATTTTTAAAATTTAAATCTAAAGCCTTATTTTTATTACAGAAAATGCCACTTCCGATGCTAAATAAAAAATGAAAGATTGATGACAAGGGAAGAAAATTTCAATAGAGATGGGAACTGAACTATTTTTGTGTGGAAATGAACAATAAGATTATGTGCCTAATTTGCGAAGAAACAATTAGTGTCACTAAAGAATACAACATTAAGTGACATTATAGCACTAATCACGAAGAACAATTTTCATGCTTTGAAGCAAAAATAAGAAAAAAAAATTAAAAATAATGAAGAATTCATTAAGTAGCCAGCAAGGAGTGCTTACAAAATTCACGGAAAGTAATGAATCAGTAACAAGAGCTAGTTATGAAATAAGCTATTTATTAGCAAAACATTTAAAATCATTCACCGATGGTTCTTTAATCAAGGAATGCATGATAAAAGCTGTCGAATTTGTCTGTTCAGAAAACGTACAGGCATTTTGAGACATCTCATTATCAAGAAATATGGTGGCAGATAGAATTACTGAAATGGCAGATGACATCACTTCGCAACTATAGGAAATATCTACCAAAATCCAGTTTTTTTCAATTGCAATTAATGAAAGCATGAATATGAGATGTTGCACAAACTGCTGTATTTTTCGTGGTTGCGATAACATGAGGATCACTGAAGAATTGTTGGCATTCATCCCTCTTCACAGAACAACAACTGGTGAAGATATTTCTGATACTGTATGGAGCATTTTAGAAAAATTTAGCTTGCCTCTTGACAAGCTTGTTTCTGTGACAACTGACGGCGCTAAGTCAATGATGGGTGAAACTAAAGGTTTTGTGTCATGACTGACAAGGAAATTACAAGATGAGTATTCAAATAAACTGAAAATCAAAGGTTTTCATTGCCTCATTCACCAACAAGTTCTCTGTTCAAAATTATTAAAAATGGACCAAGTACTTAAAACAATTACAAAGATAGTCAACTTTATTCGATCCAATTAACTTCGTTCCTTAAAGATTTAAAATCCGAATTTGAAGATCTTCCTTATTATATAGAAATTCATTGGTTGTCCTGCCACAACCTCCTAAAGAGCTTCTAATTGCTTTTGGAGGAAATAATATTATTTTTTGAAATGAAAGATGAAAACAATGAAAATATATCGGTTATACAAGATCCATTGTGGGTACAAGACCTAGCATTTTTAACAGATATTACAGGCCATCTGAATAATCTTAATATTTCATTGCAAGGCAAAGATCAATTGATAACAGACATGTACAATGCAGTTGCAAGCTTTGTACAAAAACTGAATTTGTTCATTTGCAAAAGAACATTTTGACATATTTTCCTATATGCAGTTGCAAGCTTTGTACAAAAACTGAATTTGTTTAAAATTCATTTGCAAAAGAACATTTTGATATATTTTCCTATGTGTGAGCAGTTAAAAGCACAAAATCAAAATTGCTAGTTTTCACAATACTCTGCAAAAATTGAAAAAATATAAAAAAACGAATTTGATAAACGTTTTAATGATTTCAAGAAGTTAGAAGAAATGTTTTCTCTTTTTAATGGACCTTTTGCCTTCGAAGTTGAAAAAGCTCCGACTTCAATACTACTGGAATTGATTTCCAGAATGATTCGATTTTAAAAAACAAATATCAAAGTAGAAACTCCCAAAATATATTTCTATTTAGGTAAAAGATATCTGGAAATTAAAAAAATTGCTGCACAAATTTTATGCCTTTTGGAAATACATATTTTATTTATGTGAGCAATTATTTTCATGCATGAAATTAAATAAAACAGCTTACAAATCAAGATTAACTGATAAATATCTATCTACCATAATAAAAAATGTTTGTTCTCAGTCTTTGAATCCAGATATTGGAAAACTAGTAGGAGGAAAGCACTGGCAAGTTTCCAGTAAAAACAATAAATTGTAGTTTTATATATATGTAATCAAATAAAGTAAATGTTTAAATAAAAGCAATACTATATCAATTGTATATTATTGAAGTGAATTCACTAAATTACATAATATGCTTTAATTACCCCACCTATATTCCTGCATTCTCATTTCAAAATAAAATTTTAAGCAAATTTGTGTGATGTAGTCCGCGAGAATCTTACCAGTCGCATTAAATGGCCCGTTGTTTGAATGAGTTTGATACGCCTGTTCTATAGGATATTGTTTTCATACATTTCCATAACAATGTTGTCGTTTTTTTAAATTTTAGACTTTTAATTTGAATAAAATAAAGAATTACAGAATAGTTTCAGCTTTGAATCTTAATTGTCACTGATGAGCCAGAAACCGACCCGACTGGATGATACAATATTGTAACACTATTATCACTTAGTCTTTATTAATTACTTAAGCTTACAACAGATGCCTTTAGATATAAAGGTCATAGAGTTGACAAAGATTATGTTGTGGAAATGGGATGGAGCAGAATATGGGAAAACTTAAGAGTGGGGAATGAAAAATAAAGTGGCTTAACAGGTTTCTCTGGGTATAATTGTTGAGATTCTTGACTTCGTTTAATGAGAAGCCATAGTACATCACATCACATTACTGTTTCTGTTCCCATGCATATAAAATTTACACCGAAATAAATTATGTATATAATTATGCAGAATAGGTATTTATTTTGAACATTTGCTCTTCTTTACGATTAAAATAAATATAAAAAATAAACTATAAGAATAAGAAGAAAACTAAAGATATATAGCTTATTAATAACATTAAATAATTTATTAACAATGTACGGTAAAATAAGTTATATTTGTAACAAATAGCAATTAAGCAAAAAATAAGTATCTTTCTCCAATGTTTTCTTGAGCTCAGGATACAATTCCGTTATAAAACAGAAGAAAGGTATCTCTATAAATGAAGGTGCATTATAATAAAAAAACAAACAAAGCGAATATGTAGATTGTTGGGGGGGGGGGTAACCCCCCAAAAAACAACTATCTTAGTGAATCGTCCAGGTGGAATTCTGAAATTTATCATTTCGAGAATATGCAAATGATGTATATTAGTAAATATTTACATTTGTTTATTTGTAAAAAAAAAATATTTTAATATAATCTAATAAGAAATAAAGTGTATGAAAATATAGTTCAACAATAATTTTTTTACGATTACAATAATTGCGAAATCCCATTATAATAAAATTATCAAATCTATATGCAATTTTTCCAGCATAAATAACTCAATAAAAAACTTCCATTTCTCAGCGATTAAAATTATTATTAGAAATCATTAAATGATGCATTACTTGATTACTTTTTAACGTTTTTTTTTTTTTAAAATAAAAAAACTATCATTAAAGATAAACAAATTTTGTTATTTTCAGCATTACAAAAAATTACTGCCAATTAGCAGGTGTAGACACATTTATATGTCTCACATAACGTAAAAGTTAATATTTTAGTATTTTGTAATAGGGAATTAGAGGTATATGTGGGTGCCAATTTTTCTAGCAGTCAGCTTCTGTTTAATTATTTATTCATTTAGCATACATTCTAATAATTTTAATCGCACGTAAATGGTTTTTACTACTGCTTAAATAAGTAACGTTTAATAAATATAAATACTTCTCGTATCAATCACGTTTTAGTACGTATTCAACTGTGATTGATCCGTGAAGTATTTATTTAGCATATATATATCAGACAAACGTAGTTTCAACAAAACATCATAAAGATACATTGAGATTTTAACCAGTAATGCAGTAGCAGAGCTGCGGCCTCTAGAGCTCAAGATTATAGGTTCTAGAACGCAAGGTCATAATAGATCATGGCTCAACTTTGTTACTTCCACTGCTTAAACTTTATATGAACTCATGAGCAACAAACTATTTGATTATTTTTGTCATGTCAGTTTAAAGCAGTGGGTTTGGAAACTAAAGATCTATTGAATCGCAATCCAATCTGCCACTTTCGGTGCTTGTGTACTTATGACCTGCTGAGCAAGAAATAATTCCAATTACATTTTTATATAATAAATCCAATAGTGCAGTAGAACTCACTAATATAAAGATTCCCCTGGAATATCTAGAAATATTCACGGCCTCCGAAAAAAAAAATTCTTAGCGGAGGCATATGCTGTTATTATGCAATTTTACTGTATTTAAATTTACTTGTCAAGCGTTGATGGCCGAGCGGTTAGTACAGCTGCCTTCCAAGCAGCTGGCCCGGGTTCGCTTCCCGGTCAACGCTTTGACATTAATATATATATAAATTAGTTTACTTAAACAATTCTCTTGTTTATATTTCACAATGGATCAAAATGCTTAGAGAATGACAAATATTATAAAGATCATAAAATGTGAACATATTTTTAAATAACAATTAGAACAAAAATTGAATAACACAACAAAAGTTAATAATTTAATATGAACAATGTGCTTAAATATTGCTACACAAAAAATCAATATCAGGTGAAATAGTTAACACAGCAATTCTTAGACCCCCCCCCGTGTTTTCATTGATAAACATGATTTATGGTTATTTCTAATTAGTAAATAACGAAGTAAATGTCATATAGCAAAGATAAGTGGATGTGAATGGATCCAGAATATTTAAGATTGTGTTTACAAATAAAATATATTCTTTTTATTGCTGGATCCAAAATTCTGACAAATCCTTATTACAAAATTGGATTGAATGAGCTCTAAAGTCAATTAGTTCTTCTTGAGGTGACCATGGAGGATTGCTACATTGTAGAATTGGAGCAAATGACATTCTTTAAGTTAAAAAAGTATTTTTCACAAAAAATCATCAAATTTGTGATGTTGTTAATTATTATTCTTTTTCTGCTGATAATAAAATGTTATCTTCTTCAAGAAATTCATGGAGAAAAGCAAACATTTTTGCAGTATTGTATATAGGATTAATTAATATACTGGTACTTTTTCATTATGAAAACTCAATTTGCTTAATTTTTTAAAAAAAATTCGCCAGCTAAGCTAGCAAACATATCCAATTTTGATCAGAAAAATGAGATGCTAATATCTTTAATAATTTGAAGATGTTAATATATCAGAATACTACTCTCCTTATCAGTTACAACATGCCATTTTCGAAATACATGGATGAGAGAACAAACAGGTGTTACTGACGCCATTAAAAGAACTAAGAAATTGAAATGGAGTTGGGTTGGACATATTGCTAGAAGAGTTGATAAAAAATGGATAGTTGAAATCTTAAATTGTTTTCAAAAGAATTGTAAAAGACCTAGAAAGAGACTACATGAGAGATGTCTGGATGAAATAAGGAAGTGTGCTGAAGTGATGTGGAGAAGAGAGTCTAAAGATTGAATAAGATGGATTGAACTCATGGAGTGGATTGATAATGGTTAAACATGATGATGATGATAACATTTAATAAAATATGAAAATTATTTTAAAGCTTGAACTAAGAAATAGGATGTTTTAAAGGTTAATCAATCAATTAATAATACATATTAACATGGTTTAGTGTAACAATACAGTGCCAAATTCTAGAGCATAAGCTTCTCCAATCAATTCCAGTCTGCACTTCCAGCACTCAAACGTCTTATGAACTCCTGAGGAATAAAGCTATTCTATTTTTTTTAACATGAATCAAAGAGCTGGTTTCATTTGAAATAACACTAATGACTACATATATTTAAAGTAGCATTAAAACTATTTCTTTCTGTTGTTAATAGTTAGTATTATTTTTAATTAACTAAAAATAGTGGTATCACAATATCCAAAATGTTATTATTATACCAAAAATAATATAAAGAGAGCTGACATCACTACTATATCTATGTATTTAAATGGATCCTGTCCTATACATGAGGGGTCAGAGTGACTTGAGGTCAACATGGGCATAACAACAATATTGGCATCAGCATGGGATTTGGGCATTCTATCATCAGATTTTCAATGGTATGGATGGCTGAAGAGTATGAGTAGATTGAAGCCTGTCCATTAAAGTATAAAGATTTGTTATCTTAATATAAACTGAGCACTGATTATATATATATGTGGGAGATGATAATCTGGACCAACTGATGAGTGCTAGTTCAGCACAAAATACACATATATTGGTGATTATTTATCTTTTCTACATGTATGTGGACATGTGTATCGGTAGTATGAGATAGTGTGGATACTTGAAAGTTGCTTGAAAATCCGAGTTCAAATGCCCTATATTTACAATTAAGTTCCAAGTTTAAGAATGCCTGTATTTCAAATTTTATCTTTAAGAAAATTAAAACCAGAAGTAATTGTAAATCTCCAGTTATCTATGTATAAATAGAGTGGTGCACCTATACGTTAGCTCTGATAATATTTAAGTATTCATTTTATTGATATGTTATAAGTATTCACAGTTTTATATTAACGAATTTTCAATATGGTTATAAACCATTCTGAAATCAGTATGAATATTACAAGGATAAATGCAGTGACTAATCTCTAAATATTAAATGAAACATCAACTTTAATAAATGTAAATATAAGTAATCATAGCTTACCATGTATGAAATTAAAAATAGAAAAATAACTGTAATCCCCACTGAACTATGTTTAAACTAATACTAATTCATCAATAAATACAAAGAGCAGATCCATATTAGTTTATACATAGCTCACTGGAAGTTTATGAGGGGATATTAAAAAATAACCAGAATTTTGTAATAAAAAATTGTACATTTATTTATTAAATCTTTTCAATGTACTGCCCATTTAATCCAATGCACCAGTTTAAACATATTTTTCATTTTTTTGAAGTAGTCCAGAAACTATTTCAAAGAGATGCTTTTTAATACCTTTGTTGTTTTTTCTTCACCACTTCTAAGTCTGCAAAAAAAAGATACACTTTTTTTGAGAGTATAAAAAGAAGGCTGATGAATAAGCTAGATCATGTTAAGTTTAATTAAAAATTAAGACTTTGTGTGATAGCGCATTGTCGTGATGAAGATTGTACTTCTCACTTTGCCACAAAATGGGACATTTATGTTTTACTGCATCACACAAAAATTTCAGAATTTTTAAGTTTTAAATGTCTGAACATTATTAATAAATTCTGAGTGAATAATGCTATTTGCTTCCTTCCAAAAAATCAGCATTGTAACATTGGATTCACTTGCCAAGCTTTTTTGGGATGTGATGAATTGAAAATTTCCATTGAACCATTCGTAAATTTATATTTTTCCCTGAACAATTTGTTTGTAAACTGTTACAAACATTTCCCTGCCATTTTCCCTAAAAGAAATCGGAATTTCATGTTGTTCCAACTTTCCAGCCAATACAAGTCAACAAATACATGAAACACATTTAAGAAAAACATTTACTATATCCTAACATGACTCCTCTCGATAATGAAACTTGGCATATTAATGCATAAGGATCCCTACAAGAGGTATCTAGAACCAAAAGTATGTACTACAATAGGTATGGATACCTGAAAAAGATTATGGTTATTTTTGGATATCCCATTGTATAGTTATTTCCATTTTTAACTTTACATATGGTAAACAATGATTATTTATATTTACATTATTAGAAGATACCAAAAGTGAGGCACTGCCTTTAGTCTCGTAATGTTTATAGTGATTTAAGAGTAGTTTATGACTATACTGAAATTACATTAATATACAGAATTGACATTCCCCATTATAACATGTCAATAAAATGGTTGCTTAAATACCATCACAGCTAAATAACAGGGTGTACCATTCTATTCTCATTCATTTATTGACAGATTAGTCTGTTAGTTTATACATAGTACACTGGGAGTTTGAAGTTACCTTCATTTTTAATTTCATATGCAGTACACTATGACTATTTATATTTAAATGTTTAAAAAAATGGGATGTGAAATGTCATCTTAATAGAAATTTTTTAATTATAAAAAAAATTATCTACTGTTTAACTATACAAAAAAATACATTTTGTATTAAATACATTCCATAAATAAAATGTTTGATAATTAAATATAATAATCCACAATCTACAGTGACATTTTCTTTTATAATATCAGAAAATGTGTCTAAACCAGAAATTTTAAATAATTACATTTATACCAATATATTTTTAAAATTTAAAAAAAATCTATAAATGTAAAATAGTATTTTTAAGAAATAGATCTCGTTGTTGAGAGGAAATGTCTCTTTAATAGCATTTTATAGAAAAACACTGGAGAAGCCAATATTCATCAGATTCACCAATTGACAGATGATGAGGATTTGAGAATTTTTTAATACTATTTTATTCTCAAGTTAATCACAGTTAGATATTCACTTTGCAAAGTTATCTGGGTTGGTTATGGGTTAGCTGAGAGAGATTATATGCCTCATGAAAACAGTTTTATTTGTTTGGATCCCTGGATTATAAGCATAAAAAGTGGATTTGCTGCCTCTGCATTACAAGATTCTGTAATATATGTATATATAAATGATATACTTGTTAATCAAGCTGAAATATCAGTCTATTCACTATCAAAATCATTCAAAGATGAATCTACAAAGTATATCATTTATATAGGTAACCCATGAAAATCTTTGTGTCAGGATATATATAATACTAAACTAAAGCTTCTAAAATACATATTATGAGCTCATTCATGTAAAATTCACTGTAACATGGCACCCAACTTTTCAACTGGTTTGCACCTGTCATTACCTGGGTAAAAAAATGTTATATTATAAGAGTTATGGGCATTGCAAGCAATACGTAAAACAAGATTAAATGTCCATCAAATATTTTTAAACCCAAGGAGATTGTTAACAATATATAAATTTAATACAAAATTAATGGGCTTAAAGACATTTTTTTCCATATGGGAAGTCCTTAGATGCATCATCACACTTGTTGATACAGACTGGCCTCTTAAGAATCGTAATGACTTCTCTGATTTTTCTATGGTGATGAGTCCAGATCTGGGTAGGATTCTGGTTATTGGATTTAGAATCTAAAACATGAAGGAGGAACAGTGATAATTATTAGTACTGCTTTATTGTGTTGGTATGTTCAAAACTTAACTCTTGATACAATGCCAATACAGAAATTCACAAAGTTCACATAGAATTTCATAAACTTCCAGAGTCTCAAAAAAAATTGAATATTTTGAATAGAATATGAATATTTTGTTTAGTAGTGCTACGTTAATTTTATGCCCTAACATTTCAGAATATACTCAAACTGTCTGTAGTTCCTTTTATATAAGGAACCTCAAACAACTAATTTCCCTTCTTGAGATATAAGAAAAGAAGAATGAGAATAATAATAAGAATGAATAATAGGAAGGAAAAGGAGAGGAGAAAAAAGGAAAGAAAAGGAGTGAAAAAAAGAAAAAGATGGAGCAAAAGCAGGAAAAAGAGATAAAAAAAGAGATAAAGAAAAAAACAAGCCATTAAAGCTTGAGTAGCTTATGTAAAAGGAACTAAAGACAATATTGAATATTTTATATTATAAAAACATTTTTATATTACTAATCAAAAAATTATCAACACTTTATTCAAATCTAAGGACTAGACTTCTCTTGAAGTTCAAGAAATTGTTAAAATCCCACATGAAGTTTCTGATGCTTCTTATATGAGTAATTGTCAAATTATTGCTAGAAAAACTAAACATGCCAATGCAGTAAATTAGCATTCATTACTATCAGCAGTCTCCATGGTATAGATACTGGTCACAGTAACAGATTTTTTTTAACACAAGGATTTTATCTAAACATGAGATCCACCACCATCAAAAAAAAATCTGAGATTCTACAAATCAAACTCTATCAACAAACATGATGATATATACATGTAATTCATCATGTGAAAATTTTTTTTGAAGTCCATTAATCAAAACAACTGTTACTTTAATATCAAATTATTCACCTATAGTAATTTTCTCTCCTTTTCACATCTAAATTTTTTAAAAGTTTTATTGACTAAATATTTTATCTAGTTCCACATATCTTTTGCAATGCCTCTATAATGTTTTAAAATATTGTTCATTATTCAGATGATGTTCAGGTATGTTCTACTTATAATTATGGTATAGTAATATCATTAATTACACATGAATAAACCTGTATTGTTATTATATTATATATATATATCTTTGGTTGTATAAATAGACCAATCAAAAAAAAAAAAAACAATCTGAAGTTAAAAATGGTTTTAATATTGTAGAGCACATTCAAGTCAGCTGCCATTATTCTTTGGATTTTAGATTATGAAAATAATAAAGCTGCATGATAATATTAGAAGATTGCAAGAATTAGAAAAAGAACTGTATTATATTAAATGGGACATTATTGGACTTTGTGAAGTTAGAAGAAAAGGTGAAGAGACAATTGATTTAAAAAGTGGCCATGTACTCTATTATAAAGGCACAAATATTGGAAATACAAGTGGAATAGGATTCATTATAAATAAAAAGTGGAAGGACAACATTGTGGAGATTGATGGTATATCAGACAGAGTGGCAAGATTAGTTATATAACTTAATAGCAGATACAAAATGCAGATAATTCAGGTTTATGCCCCAACAAGTTCTCATAGTGATGAAGTAGTAGAAGATTTTTATAAGGATGTACAAAAGGCTTTTGATCAGAGTAAACAACATTTTAAAATTATTATGGGAGACTTTAATGCTAGAATTGGTAAACAAATAAAAGATGAAAGTGCTGTAGGTAATTTTGGTTATGGTAATAGAAATGAGAGAGGACAAAGACTTGTGGAGTTTGCAGAAAAAGAAAAACTTTATATTATGTATTCTTTTTTTGAGAAAAATGTTAAAAGGAAATGGACATGGAAGCATCCAAATAAAGTACAGCAGAATTGGATTATATGACTAACAGAAAATACATATTTCAAGATTGTAATGTTCTTAATAAATTTAATACAGGAAGTGATCATCAATTAGTAAGGTGTAAGTTACGTGTTAATGTAAAACTAGAGAGACAAAAATTATTAAGAAAAACAATATTTACAGTTGATATTCCTAATCTTCAGAAACATTCTAATGAATTTAAATTAGAACGTACAAATCAGTTTCAAGTATTAGTTGATTTTGAACATGATTCAGATTTGAATGAAATTAATATGAAAATAACTGATACACTTTTAAAAACTGCAACAAAAATGGCTGGTAGAAAAAAGCAATTGACCAATAAAATTTCTATTGAGACTAGAGAATTTATGAAGAAAAGAAGGAATATGAAGATATACAAAAATGATGCATTAAAAAGGATTGAATATCTCGAATTTTGTAAAATGGTGTGGAAAAGAGTTGAAAATGATATAAGAAAGTATAACTGTGAACTAGCAAGAAAAGCTGTAGAAGAAAATAAAAGTCTCAAGAATGTAAAACATTCTGATATTGGTAGGAAATTTATATCTGCAATAAGAAAAAAAGATGGAATTATTACTAAAAAGAGAGATCACATCATGAAATGGGTAGACGACTTTTATCAAGTATTATATACACCTGGGTCTCATTTTATGTGGTAGATAGGTTCCACAGAAAACCCACATTAAAAAAAATCGCACAAAAATAGACTTAACTTACCTTCAAAAATGGGGGATAGGGTCTGTAATTTTCAGAATTCGCATAAAAGCAAAGCAACAAGGAAAAATTACTTTAAAATTCGCATTAAAAAAAATAAGGAAATAAAGTATGACTAATAAAAAATATCAAATATTTGAAAATAATTGGTACAAGACAAACTTTTTTTACTTTTTTTTTATTAACTATAGTATTTAATTTGACATTTTTTGATACCTATTTTTTGACGCTATTCTGTTCATTTGTAAACTGGTAAGAAATCAGATTCGTCGATGTGATGTGATGTAGCTTCTCCTTGAACGAAGTCAAGAATCTCTCAGCAATTATACTCAGAGAAACTTGTTAGCCACTTTATTTTCTATTCCCCACTCTAAGTTTTCACATATTCTGCTCCATCCCATTTAAACAACTAGTGTCAATTTCAGTCTTGTGCTGTGTTAATGGTTTTCTGTTGACAACTGATTTTTACTACTGAAATAAATTTTAAATGGTCACATTTTGTTTCTATATTAAAAAAATGAAATCGCAATCAAAACAAAAAGATTATACATTATCATTATAAATATTACTTTCAGTTTATAAAATCAATAAAATCTTCGTTATTTATTTTAAAAATCTACATTATTTATTTCCATTATACTTAGCAAAATACATTTTAAAAGTTTAAAATTTTTGAATATTTATTGCAATATTTTTATATGTAAGTATAAATCTATTATTATTATTTATTCATTAATATAAGTAGGTTATTTATTTTAAATACAGCTTCAGGCCATATTCACGTTAGCTGCTAATATAACGTTATATATATATATATTTTTTAAAAAGTATTTCAAGTCAAAATAAGTTATTAATAATTTAAATTTCTTGATATTTAATAAATATAGTGAAATATGAAAAATATTAAGAAGAAACATGAATCGCATAACTTCAAAATCGCATGAAAATAATCCCATAAAACGAGACCCAGGTGTAGTAATAAAGAACAAGTACATCCTATATCTATTACATCTTCCAAAATGCCCAGAATTTTAAATGAAGAAGTGAGACATGCAATTAAATGTATGAAGAAAGGAAAGGCTCCAGGTAATGATGGAATTATAATTGATATATTAAAAGAAGCAGGTGAAGAAATAGAAAATTTTTAGCAAAGTTATATACCAAATGTCTAAATGATAAAGATGTACCAGATGATTGGAAGAATGCAGTAATAATATTAATATTTCAAAAAGGTGATAAAGAAGATATTAGAAATTACAGACCTATCAGCCTTTTATCAGTTTTACACAAAGTTTTTACCAAGACAATTACAACTCGTATACAGAGAACATTGGATTTCCACCAACCAAGAGAACAAGCTGGATTTAAAAGTGGTTTTAGTACAGTAGATCATATCCAGGTACCGAGAGAAGTTATAGAAAGAACAAATGAATATGAATTACCATTATGTTTTGGATTTGTAGATTATGAAAAGGCATTTGATTCTATAAACATTTCTTCAGTGATTAAAGCATTGGATCATCAAGGTATAGATATAGGATATTGTCATATTTTAAAGAATATTTATAAAAATGCAACAGCAACAATTAGATTACATAATGATACTGGGAAAGTCAACATTGAGAAGGGTGTAAGACAAGGTGAATCTATATCTCCAAAACTTTTTACAGCAGTGCTGCAAGAAGTATTTTGTGGATTAAAATAGGAAACTAAAGGAGTTAAAGTATATAGAGATTATTTAAGTCATTTAGATTTTTCAGATGATGTAATTGTTTTTGCAAATAATGCTTCAGAGTTGCAGGAAATGTGCAAGAGTTATCAGATGAAAGTAGGACTAAAGATAAATGTTAAAAAGTAATGTTTAATCAATTTGCTCAAAATGTGAAAATAAAGATTGATTATGGTGAATTAGAAGAAGTTAACAGTTACAAATACCTTGATCAGATTATTAATACAGATGGAAACATAATGGAGGAAATTAATTATAGAATTAAACTTTGTTGGAGTGCTTTTGGTAGAAATAACTTGATACTAAAAGGAAATATGCCTAAGTGTTTGAAAAGGAAGGTTTTTAACAAATGTGTTTTACCAGTTCTTACTTATGGAACTGAGACTTGGACACTTAATAGAAGAGCAATACAGAGACTCCAGACCACTCAGAGAAATATGGAAAGATGCATGTTGGGAGTAACAAGAAGAGATCAAAAACGCAATGTATGGGTAAGAGAACAAACAGGTGTTACTGACCTCATTGAAAAAATTAAGATTGAGGTGGAGTTGGGCTGGACATATTGGTAGAAGAGATGATAGTAGATGGTTAATTGAAATCTTAAACTGGATTCCAAGAGATTGTAAAAGACCCAGAAAGAGACCACATGTGAGATGGATGGATGAAATAAGAAAGTGTGCAGGGGTGATGTGGAGAAGAGAGGCTAAAGATCAGAAATGGATTGAACTTAGAGAGACCTTCATCCTGCAGTGGATTGATAATGGTTGATGATGATAACATTAAGAAGATAAATATTGATAAGGTATATGACACAGTAGTTTCATATCTCTAAAATTTTTACAGCATTTAAAAAAACATATTTTGTGGATTACGTCATCTACACTTTGTCCATGATGTGATTGTTTTTGCAAATAATACTTTAACAGCTTTAAGAAAAGTTATCAGATGAAATTAAAAAAAAAACTAGAACTAAAAATGATAAAGTTTGATAAACATGACTTAGAAAAAATAAGCAACTACAAATACTCTGGCCATATTATTAATATAGATGGAAACTTAATAGATAAAATTAATCATAGAATTAAACATGCTTTTGGTAGTACAAACTTAATATGTTGAAAGTTTTCAATAAATGTCGTTTTACCACTTTTTAAATATAGGTCTGAGATTTATACATTTAATAGAAGAAAAATACATAGACTTCCAACCATACATTGGAGTATAAGGAAATTTATGTTTGGAGTGACAAAAAGGAATTGAAAGAGAAATGCATGAGTGAAAGAATACATAAATACCATTCCCAATACTGGAAGAATTAAAAGATTGAAAAAAAGCTGACCTAGATATATTTCCAATAGGGATGGTGATAAATGAACAGTTGAGATTTAAAATGGACTTGAAAAAAATTGTAAAATAACTAGAAAGGAACTATATGTAAAGAGGCTGGATAAGGTTAGAAATTTGCTGGAATGATATGCAAAAAGAATATGGATTAAAAAACTGGATTACATTTGGCAAGATTTTCATCCAGTAATGAATTGATAATGGTTGAAAATAATGATATATATATATAATTCTGAAAAAAATATTGATTAGTCTAACAATCATGTTAACCTATTGAAGAGAATCCTTAAAT
Source organism: Epiperipatus broadwayi (assembly GCA_028023455.1). Classification (NCBI taxonomy): domain Eukaryota; kingdom Metazoa; phylum Onychophora; class Udeonychophora; order Euonychophora; family Peripatidae; genus Epiperipatus; species Epiperipatus broadwayi. The sequence goes on along the minus strand of JAQFVV010012403.1, from coordinate 17,062,100 downwards.
ATAAATTTTCCTGTGTCTTTATACTATTTCATATTATAAATTTCAATGAACCTGAGGCTAAACTCTCCATCAGTAGTGCCACCAGTGCAGGCCAGAGTAATCAATGGATGCAAGAAGTTTTGTGATGTTTAGTGGTTTAAAATTTCAATGAAGTGGCTGTTTCCTATTGTGAAATATCTATATTTCTTAAATAGACCCATTGGAGTCACATCAAATCTGATTATCTCTTTAAAAAAAATACCAAGATGTTTAACTAGATTTATTTTCTCAAGTTTACAGCCATCCAGGCAATTTTTTCATATCATTGGCTGGTGAAACACCTAAGTTTTTTAAACAATAATTATTATGCAAAATACTTGTATTTAAATTTTTATAGTTAATCTTTTGAATTGCGATAACACAATTATCATAAGACCATAAATAGAGAAGCTGAGAAGTTGAAATATTTTCTTTTAATCAGCTCAAATTAAAACCTCTTCTTCATGAAATTACCTATAAACTGTTTCAAAAGCCTGAAATAACATTTAAATGAAAGTTAGTGTTAATGTATATCTCTGTTTGATATTAGTTTTCCTTGCAAATATCTCATCATCAACACATAAATAGTATTTTCACAAATCTTTTCATTAAATTAGAAGTGATAAAAGCAATATATAAATTACATCAGTTCTCAACACACTTTTCATGCATTTTCTTAGTAATGAATCCAGAATTTTCTAAAACCATACAGATCCTTTAATAACCACTTATCTTAAAATCCTCCAAAGAACTACTGTTAACATGGGTTAGCTATGATCACATGATCACCATTTTCTATGCTTACAAAAGCCATTAAAAACATAGCAAATAGTGCCACACATTATAAACCATAGTAATTGATAGATGCAAGGTTTGTGCATAAAATCCCCAGACTAATTTCTAGTTTGTGATTTCATCAGTAGGCATTAGATAGAAATTTTGTGCACAAACCTTCTTGCAATCATTGATTACTATGATCTGTATTGGGAGGCACTTCTGCATGAAGTTTGGGTCAGCTATGATATTATACGAATAATTAGATATCTTTTATATTCCTCCTATTTTTATGAATTAACAAAAGCAGCCTTTATAGCACCACTTTATGGATCCATATATTCATAAAAAAGTTCCAATAGCTTTAAAGCAAACATATCACTACCTTTTATCTTCATCCAAACATTTTATTTTTTAAGATTAAAGTAAATTATTTTAATCTCATTAAGATGAATACGAGTCCAAATGTAAATGAGGTAGTTGCTGTAGTGTTAAATGAAAACATTATATTTTCTCCAATCATCCTAAATATAATAATAACTCTGATCTGATTTAATAAACTTGTTTTTTTTCCAGATCTAAATAATACTTTCAATGTGTCTTAAAGATTTAATGACCTTTTAATCATTAAGTCTTGTTTTCAGGTCATTGATTGCCTTAAGAAAATCAAAGACCATGGATCATAATCTGTCACTTCCAATGCTTGAATAACTTAAGAATGTTGGAGCAATAATTCTGCCATGCATGACTCAGTGCAGTGTCAGACTCAAGACACAGATTATGCTCTCATTTGTTCTTTCTGGTGCTTGAATTGCTTATGACTTCTCGAGAGATAAGCTATTCGATTATATATTTTAGTCATTGAATTTCTGTCTTTAAATTTAGACTCTTTATTCATTTTGCTAAGCAGAAAATGTCAAATAATTTTATTTAATCAAACCTATAATAACACAATAATTTCAAAAAACCAATTAGAATTTTTATTTTAATAAACCTAAAAAGAGACCTACTTGTTTACTGCCATCAAAACTTATTCATTAGAATATATTGGATTTTTTAATATTCACAGAATAAAAGCTCGATAATACATTTTTGATCATTCTATTGTGTTGAAAGTTTTGTAGATTCTTGATAAGCGCTTTGCAGAAACAATTAAGTTTAAGAATTTTTTTTTTACGGGTTCATATCTAATAATAGATCCTATATGGCAAATGCACATTTAAGTTATTAGTAGATAAAAATAGATATTCATGGGAAAAGATGATTTTCAACTCAGTTTTTAAAAGAATTCCATACTCCAATACCATAACCATCATATGCATACAACTATTTCTTATATTTACACAAGATGTTAAAACAAAGGCAAAACTACCTACACAGTGGTGCCACCCAGTGCAAGCCAGAGTAATCAATGAATGTAGGAAGATTTGTGCATAAAATACCTATCTAGTGCTTACTCATCCAATATCCCTAGACTAGTTTCTAGCTTGTGACTTTCATCAGTAAGGAGCCTTGGATCTGAAAGCACTGTGCCTAGAACTTAATATCTAATATAACCCTCCAGCAGCCATCTTTTACTTTTTTTATTAACTATAAAGCTACAAGTTCAAAATGAAAACACAATTATGTTTTCAATGCAAGCTCAATTGCTTGTATAGTCATATAGATCTGAAACCAGTACAGAATCTATATATTTTGGTGTCTTTGATTCTTTAATAATCATAACCACCATCATCTTAAGTGCAAGTTGGTATTAAACCACTAAACATTGCATGATCATTATTTCCTATGCTTGCACAAGCTGGTAAAAAAAAGGCAAAGCTTTGCCTCGGTAATAACATAACCAGCTTGGAAATCCACTGTCTCTTTACACAAGCAGTAATGGCTTCTAAAAAGTGAGCTCAAATTTCTCATCTATATGCTTATAATAAAACTTATTTATTAATACCATTATTCCTTTTTTTTTTTTTTTATAAAATAAGTTTAGTTTCATTAAAAAAATAAGTAGTCTATTAACATTTTTATTTATTCCCGCTATAGAAATTTATATAAACTTTAGTCTTACATACATTTTAATATTTGATGAAAACTCAACTTACCTCTTGGAGAACATGTCAATAAAATTCATCATCATCATCATAATTATTTTCAACTATTATTGACCCACTGTAAGATGAAAGTCTCTCCAAGTTCAATCCGTCTTCTCCGATCTCTACTCTCTCTCACATTACCCCAACACACTTCCTTATTTCATTCATTCATCTCACATGGTATCTTTCTATGTCTTTTACAATCCCTTGGAGTTTAGTTTAAGATTTTAACTATCCATCTCCCATCATCTCTTCTGGCAATATGTCCCGCCCAACTCTACTTCAGTCTTTTAATTATTTCAATGATGTCAGTAACAGCTGTTTGTTCTCTCATTTACTTTACAAAATTTGTCTACAAAGAAATACATGAAGAAATAGAATACAATGATAAGAAAAAATAAATTTATTTATATTTTTAAAATACTATAATTTACGAGTGTCAGACTTCATTTAGCCGACATTATTCACTTAAAATAAATATATGATTAGTAGTAATTATTTATGTATTTATCTTAAGCAAATGGTCTCAAAGATGATAGTAAAAAAGTTTGGATTTAGAAATGAAATTGTAATATTTTGATATTAATAAATACAGAACAAATGACGAAGACACATGTAAAAGAATGTGATTTGGACTAACTGAAGAATGCTAGTATAATATGAAATGGAACGTTGAAGGTCATTTATCTTTTTTTAGATATCTTTATTTATAAGTTTCAAAAATATATGATGGAATGGAAGTTTAGTAGAATTATTTTCCTATGGAGAGAAGATAGCCAGTGGTCAATCAATATTTTTCCATTTAGAACATTTTTTTTTTTTAGGTTCAATATTATACTTGGAATTTGTGTTTCCAAGAAAGTAAATTATTTTACTTATTCTGATAATTAATTAATTAATTAATTAAAGATAAGATGTAGTCTTTGGTATGAGAGTACTATGTCTCTTTATTAAAAGCTTTTTTCAAACTAATTCATTTGTTGTTTAAAAAAAACAGAAATAATAAATCATTGTAGTTCTTAGAGCCAAAATTATTATTTGCAATAACTTTAACCATGCAAAAAATATTTTTCCTAATGTTCTTTTCACAAAGCTTTGTTTATGTAATATATTTCACATGACTCACCACTCACCACTCTATCTCATAACACTGATACCCTTGAACATATATATATATTAAAAAGATAAATAATCACCAATACACATACTTCATGCTAAACCAGCAATCATCAGTTGGTCCAGATTATCATCTCCACACATATATGCAATAAGTCATCAGATATATATTAAGATAGCCTATCTTCATACTTTAATGGACAGGCTTCAATCCACTCCACACTCTAACTCTTCAACCACCCATCCAATTGAAAATCTGATGGTGGAATGCTCAAAGGTTACCCTGAGGCCAAGATTCTCATCACACCCATGTTGACCGAAAGTCAATTTGACTCTTCATGTACAGGACATAATCCATTTAATACATATATAAGGGATGGGCAGACATCTCTACTATGTATTAACTGAAATAGAGGCTTATTAAATACCTCTATCAATATATGTAATATATAGGGTATATGAGCACAGACTTTTACATGATCCACCACTCACCACCCTATCTCATAATAATAAATGAGAGTTTAGATCGAATTGCATTTTCTCAGATGTGTGATATCTTCCAACACATTCTTTTAAACTACAAACTAATAATTGTATTAAATAAAGCTAAATATCATTAAAAAACTATCTTTTCTGTGTGTACTTTCATTTTACCGGATATTATGTTGGCTCAGAAAAGTAGAAAATTAGTAACTATTAAATTATATATAAACATTGTAAAAAGTGCATTAGGAAAAGTGTGGTTTTTTGTAAAAATTTAGTAAAGGGATTGCTAATATTACAATAATGTATTATGCTTCTTTAAGCAATTCCACACAGTAAACTAAGAATATTTTATGCAATAGGACACTTTTATATCAACTTTTCTAGATACTTCTAAACCTGTATGGGGTACAGATCCCTAAATAAAGCTGCTTAGGCTTATAATTATTTTCTACCAGAAACTCCTGTATTGAATTTAGTTATTATTGATCATAATTAAATTGTCTTAATATGTTAACTGTTTGAATCATTTAAATACCAAAGTTGTGCTGTGTGGTTTAGGGCAGTATTAAACTGATAGATCTGAGTATTAACTGTTGCTGGGTGAAAGGTCCAATTTTACAATAACTGACCATTCAATAATTTATAACCACGAGCACTTTGTAAAATTCACATACTGGCATAAAAAATACTGGAGTCTGAATTCTTGCAGAAGTTGTGTCTAATTTGAGAGATGCAAGCTCCTTCCTTAAATATTGTAAAGATAGGAGGTGCACAGGTTTAAAGTCATGATTAATTGCACATTTGCAGTAATTAATGTTAATCCATGACATTAAAGCTTCCAGCTTGGTTGTAGCACATGCTTCGTGCAAGTGTGTGATGCTGCTCTGTATCCAAATTGAATCAGTTATCAAAATATTTTTGAAAATGTCATGAAAAGTATTTATGTTTTGATTATAATTAATTGTGGTGATTGTTGTAAACATTTTGTAAAGCCAACTATTAATGATTGTGATTAATTAATGGTTGTATTTTTTTAAGCAATATCCATATTTCCATTATTTGGAAAAAAAAATTTTTTTTACATTTTTTTGTTTAATAATTTCGATTGTAACTGAAAATAAATTAAAAAATCATATAAATATAATTATTGCAAATTTTCAATGGTTTATATATTTTTAAATTTATTTTTGCATTTCAGACATGCAACCTATAATGTAATTTTTATGACCATGATCTCCACAGGGTTAAGGAATAGAAATATGATTGGATGCTGAAAATCCCTTAATTAGCATTATTGTAAAGAACTAACCAATGGTGTGGGAAACTAATTATGACATGACAGAAAACCAGCAATCTAAGGATTGAAGACAATAAGATGTATATGTAAATGAATAGAGAATGAAGAAAACAGCCAAGGAAAAGGATAGAAAAGACCTTTGATGAACCATCAATTTCAAGGCAGCAAAACAAGAACGTTTTTGTTTAACTAATTCCATATTCTAGAAGATAATAGGAAATATTCTTGATTGGGCACTTATTAATCTTCATATTTGGTTATTACACTATCCATTATTTAAGCATGCATCTATTAACACATATTTAAATACATTCAGTTGTCATATTTCCAACCTAAGGTCAAATCCAAATAATTTTTTTTTCACACGAAGATTCTCAAGGAAAGAACATTTTCTTTTTACAGATTGCAGATGCATAGCCTTAAATAAGCTAGACATTCAACTATTGTTTAGTAAATGAATATTTCACCACTAAACACCACATTATCACGATATTTCGTTATTCCTAGTAAACAAAATAAATCAATGAAGAAAAAACTTTCACTAACCAAGCAGCCGCTTAAATATCTGATGAGTAATAGGTTTTCATTTGCTGTTTCTCATGAAATATGCTTAGATATTCTTTTATCCAGTGAATTACTTAAGAATGTTTATTATTTATATACTCACACACGCACATACAACCATAAAAAAAAAGTCCATTTAAATTTTGCGTTTTAAAAATATATCACGTTTAAAATTTATATTGATAATTTTTAATTACTTATAAAAATAATTACAAATTAACAAAATGAATTTGTTTTGACAAATATTATAAAATGAATGTCTAATTACGTGACGTGATATATAAAATATAAGAAAGATATTTTATCATATTAAATCGGATTTAAAATAAACTTGTTGATGTCAAATGATTTTACAAATATTTGATGAAGGAAAAAAGAAAAGGCGTTAAACAGTGTATGATATAGATGATAATAACTAGACGATTAGATAAAAAAAAAAAGTAATACAAATCTTTTTTTTTTTTTAAAAAAAAAAGAACTCCGCAACTTATGATTACTCACTACCTGAATCACGGCTTGTTTAGTCTCTAAATTAAATTACCCGCAACTTCATTACATATTCAAGTGTAAAAATTAGGCGACTTTAACATATTCTCCAAACAGGACAAGAAGCCAAATGGACATCACTTCAAAAGCCTCCTGTTGGCTAAAAATGACATGGGGATTTCAAATTGGTCTAAAGGTTGCAGGAACTCTGGCCAAACCATTTTGTTTCCGGGTAATGTTATGGTTATTTAACAAAGACTGATAAAATCCTTTCACATTTAATTACGAAAATTGTCCATCTTGCTCACTAGTCTACACCTCAGATGGGACAGCTATAATTAGCGATGGCAGCCATTGTCGGTGTTTCAGCCACCAATGACCCCTAGATCTCCAGCCATTGGTAGCTACCCACAATTTGTTAACATGTTCAATGGCAGTGTAGAGACTTCTTTGTACAATGATGTATAGATGGATTCACAAGACTGACTCTGTTACGGTTCTTGATAATTTAAAAATTCAAACTCATTGGTCTTAGTTTAATAGTTAACAGGGCAGATTTCCATATTACCCTTCCCTACCACCGCAGAACACATAACTGTACCAGATGTTTAAGACCTCATTGAGCAATTTTTTTCTCTCTGCCTGTGTGTGCGAGTAGAGATGACAAATACTTGTTATCAGCCACTAGATGTCACTATACTGAAGATAATTTTGAATTGTTATTGACAGTATTGAAAAAACATTAATCATATGAGAATCAATTAGCTATTTTTGAATTATGTTTCCTATCGCTGCAGTTAAGTAAAATCAATAAAAAGTAAAGAAAGAACAAAACTTTCTCCTTAACAATGATTTCAAAAATTCTATTAAATATTTAAAAATGACTTAAACGAAAAATTACTTTAGTTTTTATAGCATTTCTTTAACAAGTGATTATTTTATAAATGTATTTTTTAAAAATTTGTTTCGTAATAAAAGCACATCTGTTGATATTTGTTGAAATAAAATTTAAATAATAGTTTTTTTTTTTAGAACAATATGATTAGTGAATATAAAAATTGGATTTCGATAATAAATTTTGACTTTTGTAAAACTCTATTTTCTTTTTTTATTTACATAGTCAAATTCAAAGAGTACTTGATAACCAAATGCGGTCATTACAACGTTGCTGTAATAGTTTCAGTATAAATATTATGTAGGACACGTGGCAAAAACCTACAAAGGCATTATAGTCGCCATCTTGATTTTATGATAACCCCTATCTATTCTTTTTTTATTCTTTGCAAGAAAGTAAGGATATATAAGTTTCCAAAATCTTTGATTTTGAGAAAACAGTGACCAAATAATTTTAATGCAATGAAAATTCTTATTGTTATATTGCATAAGGCAGTACAATCAATAATGAGCCATTTTTGAAATGGATAGGGGTTTCATTTGGAAAATTATTATGTTTGGAAAGCCCTATTTAAATTCCATCTGCCTGCATAAATTCAAAAGGATTTAAAAAGGAAGTTTCACATATACTGGAAAATTACCACCACCACCCCTCTAACTAAATAATATTTACTGGTATTTTCAAATTATAAAGTGGCCTGCTTCTACATAATCAAAATACAACAGATATATAATACATAATAAACATGTTTAAAATATTACAACTATTAAAAAATATAAATAGTCCTGTCAAGAAGCCCATGACAGAACAGTGAAAAAGAAGCCAGTATTAACCAGACTTGTCAATTATTGGATGATGAAGATATGAGCAGTTTTCTATCTGCTTTATTTTCTAGCTAAGGATAGCTAGATATCCATTTACTAACCAATTTTAGATGGTTAGCTGAATTGACTAGATGGAATTTAATACATTATGCTACTCATGATTTTAGCTAAAATATTTCTAGGCAGGTACTTAAAACCTATATATGTGTTACTTAGGTTTGATTAATTTTTTGAGCATATATAAAAATATCAAGCTTTATACAATTTAAATTTTTTTTGCATATTTTTATAGTAGGTTTTAATGTTAATTTACTATTTGTGGAAGATCAATAGAATGAGATGTAGAGCATTACTTATTTTAACCTGTTTCAGTAAAAATAAACATGGCCAAATCATAACACACTGCACAATTTAATTTTTCATATTCGGGGCCTTCATCATGAATATAGTTTGTGCTAAAATAAAAGGACTTTTCAGCATTTGTTGTTAAAAGTAATTTTAGACACCACTAAAAAAAATGTTAAAAGCAGTAAATTAAGAAAAATCCTACTTTCTTAAGTTAGTATACAAATTAAAAAGCGTATGAAACACTTGAACGAGAAGCTATAAAGATTCCAAAAATTATTATACGCTAAGTGCTTTCAAGGCCATTTGCCTCATATTCAGCTAGAATAATATAATTTTATTTTGCTTCCTATCATGTAAGTTTAAATTCTTCTAAAATAGGATATAATTATAATACTTTATATTTAAGAGTATAACCATCTTTTAAAAATGCAGAAATAACTTTGAAGCAAAAAATTACCTTTAGAAATAAAAAAAGAACTACCTTTCTGCTTTATATCATTTGGTGCAAGGTGACCTCTACATTTTAGAGCTTTTTCACTTATTGATAACTGAGGTAACCTGTTGAAGTGATATTAAGTAGTAGAAAAAAATTGTACTTTCAGTAATATTAATGATTAAAAAAACACAAAATAGTGGTAGTTTTAAATAAATTTTTTTTTTCTTCTAAATATATATCTTTACAATGAATCACGTTTGCCTTATGGAAGTTTTTCAAAACCTGGTAAGAAGCTGTCTAGAAAAAGAAAGTTTAATTAGACATTTTGAGATAAAGATAGCAATGGTTTTATTCATTTAAAGGCTTATTAAGCTTTGTTTTTTTTTTGTTTGTTTATAATCAGATTTTGAAAAATTGTCTGATTATTATTATTATTTTTTTTTATATGTCATAGCATCAGCCGGGAAGCGAACCCGCTAACCCAGGACAACTGCTTGTAAAGCAGCTGTCGCTGACCTCTCGACCACCAATGCTTGACTATTAATTTGAGTAAAAAATTTTGCAATACTACAAATACCAGAGGACATCATGAGATATTTTTTAAATATCTTTCTCCCAAAGTTAGTAGGAAAAAAAAAATCAATAATTAATGTACAATATTAATTTAAACAGCACATAAATAACTTTTATTACCGCTTGAATATGTAACATATAAGATTATTATCGTATCACAGAACATTCTTATTCTAATACGTTTAAATTCTCCTTTTATCAGACTGAATAAATTGGCATTGATAAATCAAAAGTAAAATTGTATATGAAAGTTTATTAAAAATGATTCGTTAAGAGTCTGCTTTCAAAATAATTCTGAGTAATGTACTAAAACGAGAATATTCTGTGATATTATTATAAATATATAAAAATATATTAATGATATAGACTTCAGACCACTGAAAGAAGTATGGAGAGATGCATGTTGGGAGTAACAAGAAGTGATCTAAAATGCAATATATGGGTAAGAGAACAAACAGTTGTTACTGACCTCATTGAAAAAAATAAAAGACTGAAGTGGAGTTGAGCTGGACATCTTTCTAGAAGATATGATAATAGATGGACAACTGAAATCTTAAACTGGATTCCAAGAGATTGTAAAAGACCCAGAAAGAGACCACATGTGAGATGGATGGATGAAATAAGAAAGTGTGCAGGGGTGATGTGGAGAAGAGAAGCTAAAGATCGGAAAAGATGGATTAAACTTGGAGAGACCTTCATCCTGCAGTGGATTGATAATGGTTGATAATGATGATGATGATGATGATATAACATTTTATAAAATATTTTAAAAATTTACAATGAAAGCTGAAAGTTCAGCTGAAAAAATTAAAAGATCAAAAATAGAATTTTTTGACAAAGTGCAATAGTAGCTGGATAACTTTCTGACTTATATTGAAGGGATAGATAAGTTGTCTCTGGGCATAGCTATGCCTGAGTAGAACAAGTTGTTGAGGGTATCACAATCACAAGATGAAAATGATAATATTGTGATGATAATAGCTTAGTAAAAGTAAAGACTTCAGCTTTCTATTCTAGCGCCATCTGTAGTAAGCTTGAGTAAACAGTAATTATTGGTAATGCATTTAAATCACCATCTCTAGATCAGTTTCTAACTTTTGTTCAGAATTGAAATTAATGAAGTTAACAATCACTTTTAATTTAATTTTACTATTTAAATTAAAAGCTTGAAATTCAATACATCTTAAGATTTTGAATCCAAGCCAATCTGCTTGGACAATTATATAAATTTGATTCCAGATCAGTAACTATATATTTCAATACATTCAGTCTTTTATTAACTACTATCTGATAATTTCTGATTATTCAGTCTTACTATAGATGGCATGAAAGTAGAGAGTTGCTCTTATTTTATTTTATATTGTATAACTTAAAGAATTAAATGATTTATTTTATAATAAAAATAGCCATAACAGAACTATAACAAAAATCTTTTTACAGAAAGTGTACAGAGCCATCACAATATATACAATAATATTTATTGTTTTTTTTCCTTTGGTTGTATTTGTAATTTAAATTTGCATATGTTTGTCCATTTGCAACAAAATGGTTTCTTCTTTATAATCCAAAGCTGAGTACACTTTTGGTGAAGTTCATATAGTTCTATCAAATTAATTATTGTTGCTACTGTATTTGGACTGTAATATAATTATGCATGCATTTTTATTTAAATTAGCTATTTAAATGTTTCATTTGTTAGATAATTGGACACTTTTCTCTTTTGTTTATTACATTTCTATTGTTGGCAATAAAGCATGCCTAATTGACCTTTCTTTTTTGTCATTGTACTCTATACACATTAGATTGACTGTCTGTGGGTTAAAGCTTTGACCAAATTATTTTTGCAAATAGTCTGGAATATAAGTCTGTTTTGGGGGCCATGGAAAACAATTTTGTAATAACCCATAGACAATCAATTTAGTATGTATGGAGTATAGTGACACAAAAGGAAATATCAAGGAGATGTGGTTTATTGTGAACCATAGAAATTTAACAAACAAAACAGAAATCAGTGACCAATTATCTATCAAATGGAATATTTAAATAGAGTAAATAAAAATGCATGCATAATTAATTTAAGAGAGCTATGACTATGGTTAACTTCACTGAAAGTGCTCTCACCTTTGAAAAAGGAAATCACTTTGTTGCATAGACAAATATATGTAAATTTGAAATATAATAGATGTTTATTTGAAGAAAACCTCATCCTATAAGAAAAAGCACATTTGTCTATTAAAAATATAACATTTCCATTCTCATTCATAGGCTAATAATATAACCTGGGTTTAAATCCAAATGAAAGCTTGAAATTTTCTATGCAAATAAAAACTTCCAAGTCTACCATAGAATAATTAACTTTGTTTAATTTTAACTTTATTAAATTAATTAATTGCATATTTAATTTGATGAGTGTTATACAAAAGTGTAATGAGATGTCTGAGAGTGCTGTGGTTCTGGTTATTAAAAAGACGACTTGATGATTATTTCAAAAGTTCCATGACACAATTCAGTTCTATTATATTTACAAGCGAATTCATAGGGTAGTTACAAATTTTTACATTTATTCTTTAAAACCCATTTTTTTCATAAAAATACAGTTTCTATAAAAATATTCATTTTTTCTTTCAAAACTATTCAATTTTACACATCAGCAAATAGAATTACGTTAATATACAGATAAGTAATTTATGTTTTAATATTTATAACCAAATGCTAAAGACTCTATGTGAGCATAACCTGTCCCTAATTAATAGTACTAACATTCATCTGTTCATTTCCTATAATATTTTTATGCAGTTTACAAAAAAAAATCAAGTCAGATGTCACATGACCTAATTTAATAAGCTTGTGTTTACAAATGTTATATATAGAGCTTGCAAAACAAACTCTTAACAAGCTTTGTAGAATACTCTCAACCTCAGACTGGTTTCTGCTACTGGCATCATCAGTAAGGTGCCAGGATAATCACTCATTAGATTAAAAATACCAGGACTTAATAGTTATACATTAGATAAAGTCTGGGTTTATCCTGGTATTTTTAATCTAATGATTGAGCATCCTAGCACGTCACGGAGGATACCAGTAGCAGAAACCAGTCTGATGTTGGGGGTATTCTACAAAGTTTGTTAAGAGTTTGTTTTGCTAGCTCTATATATAACTTTTATGCAGTTGCTATAAAAAGAAGTATGAAATCATTTAAAACTTCTATAATAAAATGTTATATACATTAGCAAATTCTCCATCCAGTAGCCCCACTAGTGAAAGTCTTAGTAATCAATGGATACAAGAAGGTTTATGCATAAAATCCCTACTTAGTTACCACACATCCAATATCTCCAGACTAGTTTCTAGTTTGTGGCTTTCATCAGTGAGCAGTCTGAGATCTGAGAACACTGCTGTTAGATCTTAGCATCTAATGCAATCCTCCAGCAGCCATCTTTTATTTATTTAGACCAAAATGAAAAAACAATGTTTTCAATCCAATATTCACTTATATAGTCATATAGATCTCAACCTAGTTCAGTATATATACATTTTAGTGTCTTTGGTTTTTAAAAAAAACACAGTTACCATTATCCTATATGTTGAATTGGTACAAAATCCCTAAAATATTGCATCTAAAGACCTTGAGGTTATTTGTTGGCAAATTATGATTTAGTATGAAATGTTATATATATATCCAGAAATAGAATCATTGTGGTTATCTATTAGTAGATTACGATTTAGCCTACAGCTACTGAGGAATTTGGTTATATAACATTATAAAGCTGAGAAGAACTAATTGTAAGTATATCATAGTTGAAATAACATTTTATTTATTCTTAAAATTTTCAACATAATATAGGATAGTAGCAATGTTAAATATAAATATCACAATTGGTTTATTTCTTTATATTTAAAACACAATATCAACATTATTAAATATATATATAAACAATTTTAATAATTATTATGATAGAACATAATGTTTTAGGAAATTAATATCTTGTTGAAAAATCTATAACAAAACAATAAATGATATTTTTAAATGCTTTATTGGGAAATCCATTAACTTGGAATTTTAATATAAATTTTATAAACAATCAGGAAATTATATAGTCTTCTTATTTATTGGTAAAAATCAAAAAGGAAATTGTTTTGAAAACTTAGATTTCTCAATGAAACTGATTATAATTATCATTAAATATAATAATATTAATAATAAAGTACGATAAATGCAAAATGTCTCGTAAACGCTAACGGACATTTAATAAAACTTAAGACAATAAAATTAATAAATTTTTATTTATTCATATGATCATTTATTTACTGAGATTTTAACATCAAATGGTGCATAAATTCTAGATTGAATTTTTTTTCTTCATTTGGGAAATTCGTTCAAATATTTTCTGCTCATTGTCCAGCCATTTTTTAATCAGACTCACCATTGTTCAATATTTGCAAAAAAATATTATAACAACAAACAATAACCAATGTATATTATAAATAATAATAACTGTAATATTAATTTAATAATTTTATGCATTGAAATATTCTTAAATGCATTTTTGATATAAATAATTTTTGTAAGACAGATAAAAGCAAAAAGGTAGGATAGATCATTAAATGTACCATAGAATTTAATGCTAGAATTGGTGTCGTGTATTTAAAAAAAATCTCCACTCCATTTTATTATTTACAACAGTATATAGGTTTATTCAAATAACAAAATATTTCAAGTATACGCTACTTTTAAAAACGGATTACAAAACAATACATATATATAAAAGTCTTTTTATTTGCTGTGTGATGTGTCTCCAAACCTTAATGGATTTACCAGTTCATTGGCTCGATTCTCTCGTTACTCCAATTGTCTGTTCTTGTGTATTTCCACCAATCAATGTGTCCTCACTATTTCTCTATGGTTCAGCTTGTTATCAATTTCTGTATCCATAATTCTTTGTTTTCTATAACCCGTTTTACATATTTTCATTCCGCCATTTTAACAAATAACCTATGTCCATAATTTCACTTCTGAAATATTTGTTTTTCTTTTACCAATCATTTCAGATAAGTAATTGAAAGATGAGCCATCAATAAATTACGCTATCATAATAGAAACGAAAAAAAACATAGTCTTGTGAAGTTCAAACAAAAAAAGGACAACTGCATATTAAAATTCTTTTTTTTTTTTGAGAAAATTACTAAACAAAAATGGAAATGAATCCATCTAAATGAAGATACAGAACAATTGGGTTATATTTTGACTATCAGAAAATATATACTTGAAGATAGTAATGTTTTAATAGGTTCAGTACAAGAAGTGATCATCAGTTAGTGAGATGTAAGATATATGTTGATGCAAAACTAGAATCAAAAATTATTATGAAAAATAATATTCAAAAACACTCTAATAAATTTAAATGAGAACTTGTAAGTCATTTGATAATATTAACACATTTTGAAGATGGTTCAGACTTTGATTATAATCAATAAGGTTATAACTGATACTTTGTTAATTCCTGCAAGAAAGGAAGCTGGTATTAAACAATCAGCACTTGCCCAGTATATTTTCTACCAAGACAGGTAATATGTGGAGGAAAAAAGAAATATGAAACTTTTTTAAAAATAATTTATTAAGAAGAATTGAATATCTAGAGTTTTGAAAATGATATAAAAAAATTAATAATGATATAATAAAATGTAATTGGCAAGAAAAGTTATAGAAAAAAAATCTCAAAAATGGAAAACATCATCTTGGTAATGGAAGGAAAGTTATATTTGCATTAAGAAGAAATGGTGAAACTATTGCTAAAAAGAGAGAGGACATCATGAAATGTATGGAAGAATTATATATATATATTAAATACAAGTATAGTATATTAATAAAGAACAGAAAAATAAACTATCCCCTACAACTGCACATCTGAATTTTTCAGCTTTTTAAATGAAGAAGTTGGGACATGCAATTAAAGCTATGAAAAGGCAAAGAGTCTAGGAAATAATGAGATTATTATTAATATCTTAAAAGAAGAAAGTGAAGAAATAGAAAAATTGTTGACAATGTTATATATATCAAATGTCTAAATGGCAAAAATATATCAGAAGGATGGAAAATGCTGTAGCTATATTGATAGTCAAAAAAGGTGATAAAAAAGATATTAAAAATTATGGACCTAACAGTTCTATACAAAATATCAAAAGAGTTACAGTTCTTCTACAAGAATATTAGATTTTAGTCAACTAAAACAACATTGATTTAAAAGTGGTTTGTTAATCACATCTAAGTATTGAGAGAAAGTTATAGAAAAGACAAATGATTATGGGTTGCCATTATGCTTTGGATTTAAAGATTAAGATAAGTCATTTGATTCTATAAGCATTCTAATAGTGATCAAAGCATTAGATAATCAAGATATAGATCCAGAATATTGTCATATTCTGAAGAATATTTATCAAAATTCAATAACAGTGATTAGATTTTATGGTGATACTAAGAAGATGAACATTGAGAAAGATATCCAAAAGAATGAATCTAAATCTCCAAACCTTTTCACAGCACTTTTACAAGAAAGACTTTATGAATTTAAAATGGGAAGTTAAGATTGAAACAGTAAATGGTGATTATTTGAGTAATCTAGATTTTGTAGATGATCTGATTGTTTTTCAAATAATGCATCAGAGCTTCAGGTAATGTTGCAAAAAATTATCAGATTAACGTAAGAAAGTAGGAATAGAGATAAATGCTAAAAAGACTAGAGAAATTTTCAATAGATTTTCTCGTAAGAAAAAAATAAATATTGGTAATCATATATTAGAGAAAGTATGAACAACCCAAACAAATATAATAATTGAAATTAATTATAGAATTAAATTTGAATGGAGCATTTTTGATAAAAATAATATTAAAAATAAATATACTAAGTATTTGAAAAAGATTATGGATCAGAAACTTGGACTCTTAAGAAAAGAAATACAGAAACTTCAGATTATTCAATGAAATATGGAGAGATGTAAGGAATAACAGAAAGGATCGAAAATGAAATACATAAATGAGAGAACAAACAGATATCTGTGAACGAATTAACAGACTGAAATGGAATTAAATGTGCATAATGTTAAAAGTAAATTGTAAAAGACGTTGAAAGAGACCACAGGATGGATGAATTAAGAAAATTTGCTGGTGTGTTGTGCTTTGGAACTTGAGTATTGGATTAATATTGGAGAGAACTTGATCATGAAATAGAACGATAATGGATGAAATAGTGATGAGAAGAAGAAGATAACATATTTTAGAGTTACTAATATATGCTTTTAGCCAGCAATTCTCAACTTTTTTACAATGCGACCCAACAAATTTGTTTGTACTAGTTTCGTGACCTAAATATTATTAAATTGTTACATTTCGCAATCTAATATTTGTTCAAATCAAATCATTTCGTTAATCAGGAAAAAACTGACCGCTTCAAAGAATAAGAATCGTTAAACATTTCTTGTATTATATTTATTTTAATCTTTTGCTGCAAAAAAAATATATATATATAATCAACGAAATTGTAATTTACTCAAAAAATAAAAACTGAATAACAAAAAAATAAAATTAATGATATTTAATAACTCTGTTATTGTTGTTTATCTTTTAATAAATAATTAATTTTTAATTCGATAAAACTAATAAAGTCACTCTCATCGCAGCTCATATATGAAATCGTTTTCGGAAGTTGTTTTTATTTTGTAATAACCATTGTCGAAAATTTACTTTTTGCTAAATAAGTTGTCGCAAACGGAAATAATAATTGTATGACTTTTCACTCAAAATTCGGTATTCATCTTGAATTTGTAATGAAAATATAGGGAAATTATTTTGGTTATCTTTAAAAAATATTTCCAAATTCTTGTCTGTTAACAATTCAATCAATTTACTTTTTCTAATAAAGTTAAATTATTTGAATTACATTCTTTGAAGGGGTTTATGATCTACATATTACTTAACGGAACATCATCTCTGGATGGGAAATAATGAACTGGCTTTGTATAAATTGACGCATATTATAATTTTTCTGCTGAGTTATCAGTTTGTCCTCAACTGTACAAATGATGGAAATATATCGAAATAATCCTGTTTAACTTTGATCAGAATTCAAGTTTTTAAATAAAAGCTTTATTCTGATTTCCCCGCATTGAAAAATTAAAATTATTCATTAGTGAAAATATATCAGACATTTAGGTAATTTTAGCAAGCCATAAATTATTTTCTAAGTATTCACTTAATGTTGATTTCTGGTCCTTTAAAATTTTTCACTTTCTACTCACAATTCAATAAACATGTTAAAACTTTTTCTCTTGAAAGTCATCTGATATGTGAATGTAATAATAATACTTACTTATGAGTTAAACCCATTTTGTCATATATTATTCTAAAAGACCAGGGTTTTGCATCATTCTTTTGAATATCGTTTACTATTTTTACAAATTGATTAAGAATATAATGTAAATCACACATAATTTTGATCACTGTTTCCAATGAAGGAAACAGTGAGTTAGTTATTAACAAATCTGGGTAAGCAAATTCATTTATGCACCCTACTAAACTCCTATTCTTTCCTGGTACTGCCATGGCTCCATCAAAACCAATCCCAAATATAAGTATTCCATGAAATATTTTTTGTTTCAAAGAAGAAGTTGATATTTTTAAAAATTTCCTTCTGATGTTCTGGATTTCCATTTCAAACAACATAGTAATTCTTCCTGTATATTTTTGGATGTAAAATCAATGCATCTGATATCAACAATACTGCATCATTTAATGCATCTATTGATTCATCCAATTGAATGGCATAGTACTGAGATTTTTATATTTTTGCATTAATTGCCATTCAACGTTATTAGACAAATTGATTATTTGATGACTGGTAGTGACATTTTCATTACTTTTTGCTTCAAATTCTTTATCAATTCAAGGCTTTAATAACATTTTCACAATGGCTTATGCTTTCATGCATTTAGGATTGTGCAAAGCTGCCAAATGAGTCCATTTTAACAATTTTTTTATCATTAGATACAAATTTTGTTAAACAAAGTCTACTTGTCTTTAATACATTAAAATCTAATGATGGAATGTCCAATGTTAATGCTAATATTATTATCATGCCAATGTTGACTTTCATTCACCCTGAACCCTCATGTACAAAACCTTGTCCATTTAAATATATGGAAGAGGGATGGGCAGGATGCAGGCTGAATGTATTATATTTTACATATACACCGGGGTCTCATTGTATGCGGATTTATTTAATGTGATTTTGAAGTTATGCGATTCATGTTTCTTCTTAATATCTTTGTATGCGGTTTTCTTTTATGCACTAAAAATTATTAGATCAGAAGTTGAGCTCCATTAATATGCTATTACTTTAAATATTATAAATTTCATGCACTCATGTCATATTTAAAGTAATAGCGCCTTATTGAGGTTCGACTTCCATCTAATAATTTCAATATTTTCAGTGTTTTATAATAGTACTGTAATACATTTTATGCAATAAAGAAGTTCATACTTCACTTAAAATCAGAATTTCCCCATTTTACATACACACATTAAATTTTACAAGACTATAATGTAAATCTGTTCAAATGTTATAGATGAAAAATACTATGTATGTTGTTGTTTTTGCATTTTAAATCACATTCTATTTTGCTTTTTATAAAAAGAGTATGTAATCAATTAATCATTTAGTTTCCGCAAGTTTATTTTTAAAAGGTGAGTAACAGTGGTGGGCACAATTAAATTTGACAATTAAAATCTGATTTTTAATATAATTAACAATTTTAAAATTATGTAACATGATCTGAAATTAAGGCGATGTGAAACGATGAAATTTGATTTTTAAACTGAATTGAAAATTAAAAAATTGAAGACAAAAATAAGAATTTAATTTTTAATTGTTAGTTTTAATTAAATTTTGCCCAACAGTGGTGAGTTGGTATTTTTTTTATTATCATAAGTCTAAGTTCTTATTTCTATTTTAAACTTTTAGTTTACTCTAATGGAGAGAAAAAAACACCCAAGAAAATGAATTTATTTGGAAACAAAAATTTCAATTTTAGATCGCTTAGCAAAATGGGAAGGATCAACAGCAATTGGAAAATGTTTTAGTTGTATTTCCTTTTGACTTCATTTAAGGAGAAGCTACAGTACCTCACATCACATCACATCATGACGAATCTGATGTCTCAAATAGCGATAATGATTAAAATATCGTACATGTATGAAAAAAATGTAAATTACGCATAAAAATATATTGTTTTGAATAAAATTAAATACTGTAGTTAATAAAAAAAAGTAAAAAAGTTTGTCTTGTATCAATTTTTTTCAAATTTGAAAATTTTTATTAGTCATATTTTATTTTCTTATTTTTTTTTAATGCAAATTTTAACGTTGTTGCTTTGCTTTTATGCAATTTTTGGAAAATTACAATACGTATCCCCCATTTTTCAAGGTAAGTTAAGTCTATTTTTGTGCAATTTCTTTAGTGCACATTTTCTGAGGAACATATCTACCGCATAAAATGAGACCCAGGTTTAAGTAAATTTTATATACCAGTAGTCAAAATGTAATATTGGGGATTTGAACACAGACTTTCAAGCTACCTTCAGCTATTCACTCTATTTTATACAACTGATACATAACCACACATGTGAAAAAGATAAAAGATCTCCAATATAGATATTTCATGCTGAGCCAGCACTCATCAATTGGTCAAGATCATCATCTCTCACACACATACATAATTAGTGCTCAGTTTATATTCAGATAGCAAATCTTCACCCTCTAGTGGACAGGCTTCAATCTACTCCATCCTTCAACTCTTCAGCCATCCATGCCATTGAAAATCTGACGATGGAATGTCCAAATTCCTTGTTAATGTCAATATATTGTCATGCCCATGTTGACCTGATGTCTCTCTGACACCTCATGTATATGACCTTGTTCTATTTAAATACATAGAAGACGAATGATCAGGATGCAAGCTGAATTTATAATCTTTTAAATAAAAAGTATATTTTATATACCTGGAATTTGAGCATTCCATCACCAAATTTTTTGAGATACGGATGGCAGAAGAGTTGGAGGGTGGAATAGATTAAAGATTATCCATTAAAGTGTGAAGATTTGCTATAATCAGGCACTGATTTATATATATGGGAGATGATAATCTGGACCAACTGATGAGTGCTGGTTCAGTATGAAATATATATATTGGAGATCATTTATCTTTTTCACATGTGTGTGGTCATTTGTATTGGTTGTATGAAATAAAGTGAATGGCTGAAGAGAGCTTGAAAATCTGTGTTCAAATTCCCTGTATTATATTTAGACTCAAGGTGTCTAAAATATATTTAAAATATTACAAATTCCATCTGTACCTTGTCCACCCCTCTTTTGTGTATTTAAATGGACAAGCTACGTATCAGAGGTCAGAGTGACTTAATTAATAAAAATCATAAAGGTAAAATATGAAAAGTGGATATTAGATTAAAAAAAAAAAATCGAAAAAAAAAAAAATACACTACTAAAAGAATAAACAGATGTTATTGTTTTTTATTGAACGGGGGATGAGATGAATTAGACATAGCATCGAAAATGTGACACTTTGTGGACAATTGAAATTTTAAATATAATTTTAGGATATCAAAAGATCTAGAAAGACACCATGTATGAGATGAATAAATTCAGGAAAATTGTTAGAATAACGTGAAGAAGGGAAGCAATAAATAGACAAAAATTGAAATAGACTTGGAGAGTCTTAGTCTGCAATTAATCAATATGATTGAAAATTGATCTTTTTTTGCAATCTTTTGTAAAAATGATTTTAGAGCGAAAACAGTAGTTTTTAGATACAAATATATATATAATGGTCAAATATCCAATATAGAAAGTTACTATACACATTTAATATAGGGTATATGAGCACAGACTTTCACACCACCCACCTCTCTCCACTCTATCTAATAACACTGATACAACTAAACACATACATGCTGAAAAGATAAATAATCACCAATATACGTATTTCATGCTAAACCAGCAATCATCAGTTGGTCCAGACTATCATCTTTACACACATATATAGTATAAGTGCTCAGATATATATTAAGATAGACTATCCTCATAGTTTAATGGACAAGCTTCAATCCACTCCACACTCCTCTACGCAAAAAAGTGAAGCTTGTCTAAAATATTATTAAAGAGTTATATGGCTAAGCGCTTTCAGAGAACTTAAGTTTCCATATTCATAACCGACTATAATTGAAGTTTAGCGGTGATTAGTATTTTATGCACATTTAAATTGATTATTATAGTTTTTAGAAAATTTACAATTGCCTAGTTTAGGGTCAAGACAAAATGATGGATTCAAAAGCAAAAGCTTCCTAATGAAAGCATGGTTTACGACCTCTGGTGTCAAATGCCACATAATCTCTGGAACAGCTGACTATTCAATAACATGATTATTTAATTACTTAACTATAATTTGTAGTAGTATAAAAGATTGATTCTGTAGAAATATTGCAAAAAACATTGAACTACAATTTTTGATATTTTCTCCGAGAGTATAAAGGATAAAAAGTAAATCAGCTTTTAAATAAACCACTGCAGGCAAAGAACTTTTCATTCTCTGCCCTTCCCCTTCCAGATACACACACAGGAGAATATAAATAAGAAGGCACTATTTAATAGACTTGCCAATTGGTAGGTACAGAAGATTATTTCTTAGTTAAAAGTAACTAAATATCCCATATATTGTTAATATGGATTAACCACCTAGGTTGCCTGATTGGTATCATACTTTTTTTTTGATCTTGCATGGACACGAACATGGCAGACGGATGCATTTCCCTATGATTTGAGGTCTTTATACATTTTATATATAATAAAGTATATTGCTTCAATTTCCTATAAAAAAAACTTTCTAAGAAATGGCTGGAATTTTAATCTATGTATCGTCTTTTTTTTTTTAAATGCTGGATTAAGTCTATATTTTAAAAAAAATATAGTTAGATATAGAAAATATATTTATGATTTTAAAAAAAGAACTTGGATATAGAAATGATGCATTTGATTATCTTGCCAATGAATCTGGGTCTTGTAAAATTATTTTCAAAGGATTATAATTTTTCTCTCATTATTACCCATTTTCTATCTTAATTGATGGATAAGGCAGGGATAAAAAGACTTCTGAAGTAGTGCATTCAGCTACAATATTTGTGACCTGGAATTCGAATCCAGGACAAGTAAAATTCTTTTCAAGGAGCTTAAATTTTTTCTCTTATATAATTGAGCAACCATCCGTTATTGAGTGAAAGGATAAAACAAGAATAGAAAATTGTTTAAATCCCCCCCCCCCCAACCAGAAATAGTGAATATCTCCATTGCTACCAGGTGCTGCTGAAGAGGTCTCTGCTTTGCAGTGGCCTATTTTTTAAAAAGGCTATTTTATCTTTTATATATAACAAAAAGAACACATTATGTAATGATGATTTTTAGAATGATAAACAATTTGTACAAGAAATTGTTATATTTTGATTTACAAGTGTCAAACTTAATCCATCCACAGCTTTGACACAATATACTCTAGATAAATGTAATAGTGATTATCACTAATTATTTATTAAATTAAAGATTATCTCTAGCCTAGATATAAACCTTAAATTTCTAAAGATTAATATATCTGGATTTTTTTAAAGTAATCACACACGCACACATGGAATTATTCACATTTCTCTTTCCCATGTGTAATATCTTTTTAAACATATGAAAAGACAATGACCCCTAAGATGCATTTTGTGCTAAATCAACACTAACCAGTAGTTCCAGGTCACTGTGTCTCACATATATTTTTATTATATGTATAGTATTATCAATATAATGTGCATTATAATAGTTCTAAACAAGCTTTTACAATAAATGTGCAAAAAAAACAAACATTTAAAATCTCTATTTAGAATTATCCCTAACCACAAACCAGTTTTTAGCTAATGGTTCTCCTCAGTGAGGCACTAGAACATTCAGACACTAGATCTAAAATACCAACTCAGACCCAGCATTTATCTACTACTTAACTATTAAATAGAAAATCTGAAATTTTTCGGACATCTACATGTTTTCAAATCCGGCTATCTAACTTACTGAACGGAATTCAGATACCCCATATATTAATACACTTAGCAATATAACATTGCCAAAAAACTTTTAAAGCCAAACTATAATAGTAAGGAAAACTAAGTCATACATTACATGATTTAAAAAGTTTACTGCACAAAAAAAGACACCAGAAATTATGTATATAATCCCTTGTCAACTATTAATGGTATCTCTACACCTCTTCCTAGTCTTTCTATTGCTATCTCCATTTCTCTCAAATATAACATAAACAAAATACATGACATAGGGCATTCTTGCCTTAGTCTCAACTTATTTTTAACATTTAATTGATTTTATATTTCATAATTAATATGTATAGTAATTATTTTCATGCAATCTCTTAATAAGATCCACTAAAGCTCCATTCACTCCCAACTTTACTAAAGTTACCCATAATCTATTTCTATTTACTCTATCATATGGATTCTCCATATCTATAAAAACCATGTATAACTGCCTACCTATGTTCATACTCATATCCATAAATCGTGTGACTACAATAAACTATTTCCTATATGCCTATCCAATCGAAAACCTCCACGCATTTCTTCCATTTTCCTCCATCCATTTTGTGACTCTTCCAGTCACCATGTATGGAAAAACTTTATATAATACTGATATTACTGCAATCAGTCTATAATTGCTTAATTTTCTATGATCCTTACTTTTTCCTTTAAATAGTAGCCTTACTCTTGTATTACTTCAACTATCCAAAAAATCTCTCTTCTCTGTTATCTTACTAAAACATGATAATAGGTTTAATTTTGTCCTATGCCCTAAATTTATTACCAACTCTGCTGCTCATCCATCTAAACTTCTTGCCTTTCCATTTTTTCAACCTCTTTCTGCACCCTTTTATTAAAATATAACAGATTTAATTTTGCCCTATTTCTTTAATTCATCACCATTTTTGCAATATAAAACTCTTGTCTTTCCACTTTTCAATTTCTTCCCTGCCTCATTCAATTCATTTTCTGTAAACTTTATATTTTCATTACTATATACTTTCATGTTTGTTATCATTTTGTTTTTTTACATCTAACATCTTTTCTATATATATTACATACTTATTTAAGATTGTCCCTAATTCTTTTCTAGAGCTATACTCTATTCCCTCATCATCTAGTAGTACTTTTCTCTTCCCTACATTCCTTCTTTTAATATATTTCTAAAAAATGTTATTCCTATCTATTACACTTATATTAATATCTACCAATAATGTACTATTTAATTTCATTCTTTCTATAAAATTATCTATTTTAGCCAACTTCTTTTTTTTTAATAGTTTCCCATTTAATATTAACATCTTTTCCACTTTCTTTATTTTTAATATACATTTATATTCTCTGCATGGGTTTTCCTCTCTGTTAGATTTTTACTAATTCTCACTTTTCTATTTCTTTTATTCTTTTGAATATCCTCACCTAAAATCTTATTTGCTATTTTTCTATTTCACCATACCAGTCCTTATATTCATCCCTAAAAAACTCTTCCATGACTTCTACTTTTATTTTATATTCTTCTAACTTATTTAA
The DNA here is from genome assembly GCA_028023455.1 of Epiperipatus broadwayi. Taxonomy (NCBI): domain Eukaryota; kingdom Metazoa; phylum Onychophora; class Udeonychophora; order Euonychophora; family Peripatidae; genus Epiperipatus; species Epiperipatus broadwayi. Next base: position 17,036,479 of record JAQFVV010012403.1, on the reverse strand, counting down.
ATCATTTATTTTCCATATCTTTCACTATCCTTTCTATTTTTATTACTATTTTCCATCACATTATTAACCATTTCTATTATAAAGAAATTATGATCACTGTTATATTCTTTCTTCATTATCAAACACTTTAATTTTCCATACTTTATTCATTCCCTCTTTTTCTACTAATACATACTTTATTGTGTGGAATATATTATTTCTAGACTATGTGTATATTTTTAGACTATGTGTATTGTCCCTCATAAATATTTGATAAATTTCCAATGCTCAAATTTATTCTCTGACAGAAATTCTTCTAAAGCTGTCCATTCTTGTTATCCACACCACCAATCTCTTCAATATCCCCATTCATATCCCCTACAACCATTATTTTCTTTCCCTTTTGTTTGAAACTCTGTATATTCTTATTTAAGTATTCATATATTCTATTGTTCTACTCCATTATAGTTTGACTATCTCTAATGGCTATATACATTATAGCCAAGTCTTTTCTACCTAACCTAATCTCAATCACAAATGTTCTTAACACTTAATATTTAAATACTTTTGTGGTATCACCACCTCTTTTTCTTTTCTATTTATACTCTGTCATACTATGTCTTCCAGTATAGATTCTTCTTATTCTCTTGTGTATGTTTCCACTATTGCTAAGACTTCAAGCTCTTCATTTTTGATTGCTTTATTTAATTCCAGCCACTTTCCTGGTCTCCTACTACCTTGCATATTCAAATATCCAATTTTAACAATTTCTTTTTTATATAACTTCTTTTATCTCTTTCTTCTCCATTACATTTTTAGTAACTTACTTATCATATCCAATTTTAACAATTTCTTTTATAACTACCTTTTTATAAATTCTTTTGTCTCTTTCTTCTCCATTATATTTGTAAGTAACTTGCTTACCATTAATTTTACAGATCCATTCCCCCCACATCTACATTTATATCCAAATCATCTATCCTTTGTTTATTTCTTACATCCCATCCATTTTTCTTATTTTTAATAATACTGCAATCTAAAACCCTACAGCCCTTTATAAGTTTCCCAAACTATAATATTCTTTATAAATCAAACTCCCTAATAATTCACTTCCTTGTTTTACTAAGTGCAATTCCTCTTTAATATACAATTCCCTCTTACTAATAAAAAAATCCGATACATCCACAAATATAACATTTCTCTCACATAATTTTTTCAATCTCTCATTTATAGAACATGCTCTATCTAACATATACCTATTGTCAAATCTTGGTAATAATCCAATTATTTCTATTCTTTTTTTAATGTTCAAATTACTAATGAATTCTATTTTTCCTTACAATTACATCTTTACATCCTCTAATTAGTGAGTCTCCTATCAATACTGTCTCATAGTTTGCATTTCTTGCTTCATCTGTAACAATCTTTTCCATCTTCTTCCTTATTTAATTCTTATCATTTCTATTCATTAATTCCTTAATCTGCTCACACTTCTTCTCAAACAATTTTAATTTTGCTTCTATGTCCTTTATCTCTTTTTCTATCTTACTTATTTTTTGGCTAATTATGTCCATTGCACTATTTATTTTGTCATCCATATCTCTATCACTCCACTAAAAACATACTCTATTCTACCTTCTTCAATTACATTTTGCTCCATTTCTTCTGATTTTCTCTTTAAATCATCTACACTTAAAAATCATTTTTCACCTCTTTTATCATATTAACATATGGTCTAGAAAACCATACACCTATTACATCTTTCATAGCTTTATTTAAGCACTTCAAATGATAAACTTTATCACACATGGTAGACTTTATCACAGCATGCCTAATTTTCTTCTGACCATTATATATACATTGTGTGATACAAAAGCAATTTATATTACTTATTTTTACCAGTTTTTTATGCTTTCTCTACTACTCTTCAAATTCCTTTATGTAAAAGGAGAAAAACTTTTTTTTTTCCAATAGCGATCGATAAAAATGTTGCTTAACCTTATGCCTCAAATGTTATCTTCCTCAAATAAATATCTCCCTTTCTTAGATTAAAATTTTTTTGATAGCAGCAAACCTATTAAAAAACTAACTATTACGTACAATTTAGTTTTAAAACATCCTTGGAGTAATACTCACACACACACACACAAAACTTCCTAATGAAAGCTCAACTTATGACCTCTGGTGTCAAATATCACATAATCTCTAGAATAGCAGACTATTCATTAATATCCTTAACTATAATTTGTAGTAGCATAAAAATTGATCATGTGGAAACATTGCAATAAACATTGAACTGCATTATTGATATTTTCTCCTTGAGTATAGGGATAAAAGAGAAATCTGCTATTAAATAAACCACTGCAGGCAAAGAATTTCCATCCTCTGCCCTTCTTTCTCCAGATACACACAGAGAAAAATATAAATAAGAATGCAGTATTTAATAGACTTGTCAAATGCTCGGTAGAGACGGTTATTTCTTAGCTAAAAATAGTTAAAATCCCTTTATTGTCAATATGGACTACTCAGCTAGGTTGCCTGATTAGTGTCATAATTTTTTTGATTCTGCCTGGATATAAACATGGTAGATAGATGCACTTCCCTATGATATGAGATCTTTATACCTCTATATATAATCAAATATATTGCGCAATTTTATATAAAAAAATCTTTTAAAAAACAATTGGAATTTTAAATTATCTTTTTTTTTTTAATCCTGGATAAAGCTTATATTTTAAAAATATAATTAGATACAGTGTTATTTGAATATATATTTATGTTTTTAAAAAGGAACTTGTGGTATAAAAGTGATACATTTGATTGTCTTGTCAATGATCAGGGGTTCGAATCTGGGCCAAGTGAAATTATTTTCAAAGGGATTAGAATTTTCCCTCATTGTGACCCATTTTGCGATTCTTAATTAATGGATAAAATAAGGATAAAAAGACTTCAGAGATAGTGCATTCAGCTACATTATTTGTGATTCGAATCCAGGACAATATAAATTCTTTTCAATGAGCTTAACATTTTTCACTTAAGTAATTGAACAATAGCAATCCAGATAACCATTCATTATTGCACAGTAAGTGAGAGGTAAAACAAGGATAGAAAATTGTTTGCCTTTCCTCCAATTAGAAATGGTGAACACTGCTTTCTCCTTCATTGTTTCTCTAGAAGGTGTTGCTGAAGAGGTCTCTGCTTTGCAATGGTCTATTTTTTAAAAGGGCTAATTTACCTTTTATATATAACAGAAAGAACTCATTATGCAATGATTTTTAGAATGACAAACAATTTGCACTTAATAGTAGTAGTTAAAATTGAAATAATTAAGAAATTGTTATATTTTGATTTACAATTGTCAAACTTAATCCATCCACAACTTTGACATAATATACTCTATATAAAATGCAATAATAACAATCACTAATCATTTATTAAATCAGAGATTATCACTAGCCTGGATATAAAGTTTAAATTTCTAAAGATTAATATATCTGATTTTTTAAATTAATCACACCCACATGGAGTTATTCACATTTTTCTTTTCCATGTGTAATCTCTTTTTAAACATATGAATAAAGACACAATAAAAGACAATGACCCCCCTAGATGCATTCTGTGCTGAATCAGCACTAACCAGTTGGCCCAGGTCACCATCTCTCACATATATTTTTATTATAGGTATAGTATTATCAATAGTAAATTATTATATTCTGATTTACTAATGTCAAACTTACTCTACCTAAAACTTGAATACAATTCACTCTAGATAAATATAATAATGATTATCATTAATCATTGAATAAACTAGAGATTATCTCTAATCCAGATATAAATCTTAAACCTTTGTGAGAGATAGTAGACCTGGCACCAACTGATGAGTACTGGTTCAGCACAAAACACATCTTGGGGATCATTTGTGTTTTATTGTGTCTTTATTTATATATTTTCAAAAAAATATGGTGGTGTGGATTTAATATGTTATATTGAAAGAATATGAGCCTCTTTTTTTACAATAAATCTTTGTTAGTTGTTTTGAATGGAATAAGTTGTATATGAATCCATATTGGAAGCTTGCTTTTTTACTCTAAACTGTTGTAATAACAAATTCATAACCAATTTCAATATTGTAAATTATAAACGTGACGACAATATTCCAAAGAAAAATAATGAATATTATAAACAAAAGGTTAGTTATTCCTAAATGTTTCGTAACTAACATCAAAATTATAAGTTTTCAAAACGAATTAATATGTATAAATTATTTTTTTTGATTTATCCAGGAAATATTGTTTTTTCTTATAATATCATTTGTGCTATGATGGTTTATTACCAAAAATAAATCTAATTTTAAAGCAAAAATCCCGATGTTTTATATTTTTTAAAGATATACTATATTATCTTTTTTTTTTTAATTTTCTGTTTTATAATCTCCCATAGGACTAAAAATAGATCTCTACCCTGTTCTGGTTGTCAAAGCTTTCTAATTTTATTAGACATAACACTTTAATATAGCAGACATAATAATGCCATTTATGAGACGGATCAACTTGGAATTGAATTATGAGTCTCATTTTATGCATAAACATTAAAGATTAGTAATATGTATTCAAGCAATCTATTCCCAAAGGTAAACAAAAAAGACTGTTTCGTCCATTTTTCATCTTTAACTTCTTAGATTCTTTCACAGTCAAACCTTTTCGTTTTAAATAATCAATAAATTAAAACTGAAATATTTTATTTATTTAATCATTAAAATCACAGAACAAAACTTATGAAAATCTACATAAATAAATTCTTTAAATTTCATGGAAGAAAATTGAATCAATTATCAAATTACAACTAATATTTTAGAAAATCATTAATCCCATTTCCACATCATTTTTGTCCACTCTATGGCCTTTATATCTAAATTCCTTTATCTTTTTCCAAACCCAGCATAAAAACCAAGAACCCACTTTCTATACAATCACTTTATTTATATTTCTTCTCCCACAACTTCATTATTTGCATCCTTTCTGCTTGTAAGCATTTACATTCAATTAATAGATGTGTAATATTTTCTATGCCTTTTTTATATAACATGCAGACTAAATCATCCACATTCCTCCATGTTTTAGGCATATTCACTTGTTGCTAACAACGCCATATGAGCCTTAAACAGTAAACTACTTTCCTTACTATTACCATAAATTAACTATATTCTGTTTATTTCTATATATATTTAAACTCTTTTTACTCTCCATACTAGTTCTCCATCTCTCCAACTCCCTATTTTTTTACTAATGCATCTATTTCTCTATCCCATTCTTTGCCAGTATAACACTCAACAATTCTCCTAACACAATCATCCCATCTATCATACAAGTATACTGACATAAAATCTTTATCCAGATCTTCTGCATACCATAGTACCTTTCTCATCCAACCTTGTTGCCTGATTTTGGACATTCTCTTACTATTTTTAAATTGCAATTTCATTTTGATTTTTGCATCTCTCATATAAAAACTTGACTATCCCATTTCTCTATAAATTGCATCCTTTGCTATCCACACATCTGCATCTAATGCATGTCTTCCTGCTTCTCTTTGTACTTCTTCTTACCATAACTTAACTCTGCTCCTACCTCTCCCTTCCATACAATTCTTGCTACATCATATTTATTATATGAAAACACTGTTAATTTCCTTATCAGTCTCTTTCTTTTCTTTGCTTATTTATCAATTTTTCTTCCATTCATCCAAGCAATTTCTCTGATTATTAAAGATGATTCCTAAATAGTTATAATTATTCACCACTTTTAACTTTATACTCCCCCAATAAAAATTCTTTCTTCCCCAGCATTTATCATCATTTAGTTTTGATTTTTCACCACTAAGTTTAATTCTCGTCTCTTTACTCACCCATCCACACATCTTCAGCACAATTTCCATATCTTCCCTACTTTCTGTGCAGAAGAAGATATCATCAGCAAAATAAAAGACCTGATAATATATATACTCCTTTGTGATCTATTAATGGTATCTCTATCTCTCTTTTTAGTCTGTTTATTGCCCTCTTCATTTCTTTCAAATATAACGAAAACAAAATAGTTGATATAAGACACTCTTGTCTTAGTCCCACCCCATTTTTAGCTCTAATTGATTTTATATTTCCAAAGATCCACCAAAGCTTTATTCATTCTCAAATTTATTAAACTTATCCATAATTTATTTCTATTTACTCGATCATATGTCTTCTCAATATCTATAAAAGCCATATATAACTGTGTACCTGTATTCCTACTCATATTTATAAGAATGTGTGGCTACAAACTATCTGCTGAATGTCTATATAATTATTTTCTTCCATCCATTTTGTCACACTTCCAAACACCATATATGCAAAAACTTTATATAACACTGATGTTACTACTACCAATCTATAATGGTTTAAACATTCTATGGTCCTTACCTTTCCTTTAAATAATTGCCTTTCTCTTGTATTATTCCAGCTATCTGGTAATTCTGTCTTCTGTGTCATCTTATTAAAACATGATAATAAATTTAATTTTGCCCTATTTTCCAAATTAAACATCTCTGCTGATCATCTATCTAAACCTCTTGCCTTTCCAATTCCTTTTCTGCCTCGTTGAATTCATTTTCTGTAAACTAATATTTCCATTACTATGTGCTTTTCGGTTTATTATCAGTCTGGCCTTCACATCTAACATCTTTTCTATATCCATTACACACTTATTCAGGATTGCCTCTAATTCTTCTTTAGAGCTACACTCTTTTTCTTCATCATTTAGTAATACTATTTCTCTCTCCCTACATTCCTTTTTTTAATATATTTCCAAATTTTTTTACTCCTACATCTTCCACTTTTATTAATATTGTTCAATAATTTACTATTTAATTTCATTCTCTCTCTATAATTATTTATTTTAGCCATTTTTTTTTTAAAAATAGTTTTACCATTTAATGTTAACATTTTTTTCACTTTCTTTGTTTTTAATAGCACATTTATAATCTCTCTCTTTTGTATTTTTACTAATTCTCACTTTTCTATTACTTTTTTTATCTGAATACTCTCACCTAAAATCCTATTTGCTACTTTTTCTACTTCATCACACTAGTCCTTATATTCATTCCCAACAAACATTTCCATGATTTCTTCTACTTTTATTTAATATTCTTCTAACTTATTCTTATCATTCATTCTCCATCATTTCTACTTTTATTATTATTTTTTATCACAGTACTAACCATTTTTATTATAAAGAAATTATGATCACTATTACATATTCTCTCTTCATTATCAAACACTTTAATTTTCTATACATTTCTCTTTCTCAAGTAATACAGAATCTATAATGTGAAATATATTATTTCTAAACCATGTGTATTTCCTGCATGAATATTTGATAAATTTCCAATGCTCAAATTCATTCTCTGACAAAAATTCATTAAAAGATGCCCATTCTTGTTATCCATATGATCAATTTCTTTAATTATGCCCATTCATATTCTCTATAACCATTATTTTCTTCCCCTTTTTTGAAACTTTGTATATCCTTAACTAGGCATTCCTATCTCCAGTGAATATGCACTCTAGTGACCATCCATTCTTGTCTTCCTAATCTTATTTCAACCAAAATGTTCTTGCCATTTTACAGTATTTAAATATTTTTTGACATAATTCCTATACCACTACCCCTTTTTCCAGTTTCTTTTCTATTTATACCCTGTCATACCTAGTCTTCCAGTGCATGTTCTTTTTTTCTTAGATGTGCTTCCATTGCTGCTAATGCCTCAAGCCCTTTGTTTTTACTGCTTTGTTTAAATCCAGCCACTTTTCTGATCTCCTATCATCTTGCATATTCAGATATCCAATTTTAATGATTTCTTCCTTTCTTGCTACCCTTTATAAATTCTTTTGAATCTTTCATTTCTATTACATTTGTAATTAGCTTCCCTCTCCACATACTTATTATATCCTGCCTATTCTTAACCTTCTTTTTATTAATACTATAATTTGAAACCTTTCCCGCCTTTATAACTTTCCCAAATTGTAATATTTTTTTAAAATCAAACCCTCTTATGCTTCACTTTCTTGTTTTGCTCCTTGTGATATGATGTGATGTGATGCACTGTGACTTCTTCTTATATGGAGTCAGGAATCTCTCAGCCACTATACCCAGAGAAACCTGTTAGCCACTTTACCTTCCATTTCCAAACCCCACCCTAAGTTTTCTCATAATCTGCTCCATCCAATTTCCACAACATAATCTTTGTGAACTCCATGGCCTTCATATCTAAACCCCCCTTATCTTTTCCCAAACCCAGCATAAAAATCAATAATCCACTTTCTGTATAATCACTTTTTTCATATTTATTCTTCCATAATTTCATTATATGTACCCTTTCTGTTTTCAAGCATTTACATTCAATTAACAGATGCCTAATATTTTCTATTCCTTCCTTACATAATTTACAAACTAAATCACCCATATTTTTTCATTTACATGTATATTCTCTTGTTGCTAAAAATCCCATTCGAGCCTTAAACAATAAACTACTTTCCTTACTATTATCATATATTAACTTGCATCCAATATTCTGTTTACTTTTATATATATATATATATATATATATATATATATATATATATATATATATACTTTTTTTACTTTCCATACTAGTTCTCCATTTCTCTAACTCACTATTCTTTATTAATAAATCTGTTCTTTTATCCCATTCCTTACCACTATAACACTCAACAATCCTCCTAACACAATCATCCCATCTTTTTTGTACAAATATATTGATATAAATTCTTTATCCAAATCTTTTGCATACCACATTACCTTTCTCACCCATCTTGTTTCCTGCCCTTTACTCGTAACCCAATTAAATCCTATTTTGGCTATTTTCTATTATCCATAAACTGCAATCTATCAAACATTTTCATTTTACTTTTTGCATCTCTCATATAAAAACTTGACCATCCCATTTCTCCTTGAATTGCCTCTCTTGCTGTCCATTCATCTGCATCCAATGCATGTCTTCCTACTTCTCTTTGAACTTTTTCTAAGTAATCTAATACCCCTTTACTAACACATAATACATCATTACTATATGTTAACCCTGCTACTGCAACTCCATTCCATATAATTCTAGCTACATCATATTTATTACATGAAAACTCTGTTAATTTCTTTATCAATCCCTTTCTTTTCTTTGCTTCCTTTATCAATTTTTTCTCCTATTCATCCAAATAATTTTTCTGATTACTTAAAATAATCTCCAAATAACTATATCTATTCACCGCACTTAACTTAATATCTCCCAATAAAAATTCTACATCTTCTCCTTCCCCAGTATTAACCATCATAATATTTGATTTTTCTTCACTAAATTTAATCCCCATCTCTTTACCCACCATTGCACATGTCCTCATCATAACTTCCATATCTTCTATTCTTTCTGCACACAAAAATATATCATCTGCAAAAAAAAAGACCTGACAAAATATATGCTCCCTTACCACCTATTAATTGCTCTTTCCATTTCACTCAAATACAACACAAACAAAATAGGTGACATAGGGCACTCTTGCCTTAGTCCCACTCCATTTTTAACTTTAACTAATTCTATATTCCCTAATTAATATATATATAATAATTATTTTTATATAATGTCTTAATAATATTCACTAAAGCTTCATCCATTCCCAAATTTGCTAAACTTATCCATGATCGATTTGTATTTACTCTATCATATGCCTTTTCTATATCTATAAACTCATATATAACTATCTACTTGAATTCTTACTCATATCCATAAGTTGTGTAACTACAAATAAGCTATATCCTATATGCCTATCTAATCTAAAACCTCCTTGCATTTCCTCCACTACATTATTCACTTCCATCCATTTTATAACTCTTCTAGCCACCATATATGAGAAAACTTTATATAAAACTGATGTTACCGCTATCGGTCTATAATTATTTAACTTTCTATGATCATTACCCTTTCTTTTAAATAATAATTTTATTTTTGTATTACTCCAACAACTTGGAAAAACTATGTTCTGTGCCATCTTATTAAAACTGGATAATAACTTTACTTTTGCCCTATATCCTAAATTCATTACCATCCATCTAAACCTTTTGCTTTTCCACTTTTCAATTTCTTCACTACCTTATTCAGTTCATTTTTGTAAATCTAATATTCCCATTACTATATGCTTTCATGTTTTCTATCAATCTATTCTTCACTTCCAACATTTTTTCTATATCCATTACATATCTATTTAAGATTCTCTCTAAATCTTCTTTAGAACTATACTTTATTCCCTCATCATCTAGTAATACTATCTCTCTCTCCCCTACATTTCTCCTTTTAATGTAATTCCAAAATTTTTTACTCCCATCTCTTCCACTTTTATTAATATCCTCCAACAATTTACTATTCAATTTCATTCTCTATCTATAATTATCTATTTTAACCAACTTCTTTTTTTCTAAGTACTTTTCCCAATTAGCATTAATATCTTTTTCACTTTCCTTGTTCTGAATAGCACACTTATATTCTCTGCATGATTTTTTCCTCTCTTTTACACTTTTACTAATTCTCATTTTTTATTATTTTTATTTTTCTGGATATTCTTACCTAAAACCCTATTTGCCACTTTTTCTATTTCTTTACACCAGTCTTTATACTCATCCTCAACCAACTCTTCCATGATTTCTTCAACTTGTATTTTATACTCTTCCAACTTATTCTTATCATTCACTCTCCATCCACATCTTTCACTATTATTTCTACTTTTATTTCTATTCTCCCTCACATTACTAACCATTTTAATTACAATGAAGTTATGATCACTAGTGCATACTTTTTCTTCATTATCAAATACCTTAATTTTCCATATTTTATTTATTCCCTCTTTATCTACCAATACATAATCTATTGTGTGAAATATATTATTTCTAGACCATGTGTATTGTCCCTCATAAATATTTAATAAATTTCCAATACTCAAATTCACTTTCTGACAAAATTTCTTCAAAATCTGTCCATTTTTATTATCTACTTCATCAATTTCTTTAATATGTCCATTCATATCCCCTATAACTATTATTCTCTTCCCCTTTTCTTTAAAACTTTGTATATCCTTAACTAGACATTCATATATGTTACTGTTCCACTCCATTATAATTTGTCTATCTCTAGTGGCTATATAAACTATAGCCACCATCCATTCTTGTCTACCCAACCTTATTTCAAACCACAAATGTTCTGACACATGCACCACTCTATCCTATTATTATTATTATTATTATTATTATTATTATTATTATTATTATTATTATTATTATTATTATTATTATTATTATTATTATTATTATTATTATTATTATTATTATTATTATTATTATTATTATTATTATTATTATTATTATTATTATTATTATTATTATTATTATTATTATTATTATTATTATTATTATTATTATTGTTGTTGTTGTTGTTGTGTTGTTGTTGTTGTTATTATTATACAAATTACACATGGGAAAATGAAATATTATTTTCCTCATTAACTAAATAATTTATAGTTAAACCTGAGGAAATGTGCTGCCAATAATCGAATTATTTTTAATGCAGCTATTAGCCAATTTGTTGCAATATATCATACATATAATTACATTTTGTAATTTTTTCTAATGAAAGATTTTAGACTTTATGCTTTATAAATATTAGGAAATATAATTACTGTGTTTTTTTCATTAGATAAAAATAAAATATTGCATCAACATGAGTGAAATGTGTTTTGATGGCGCTGATTTAGAATATAAATTCATCTATTTTGAGTAAAAAAGTTCCAAATATGAATGAGGATAATAGTGATGATGAAGAACATTCACCTGCAGATACGTTTGCTGCCACCTGGTACTTATTGCTACCCTCGTTGTGACAATCAAATTATTTCTTGGGGTTTTGTTTGGATTAAATAGTTTTTTTTTTTATTGTTAAAATTTTTAATGTTATTTGTTCTCAATTATATTAAATTTGAACTATTTTGATTTTTTTCCAAATATGTTTGATTTTATATTGTGGTAGAATGTTCAACTTTGGCGCTGAAGGTTTATGGAATGTGGCCCAGCTCCCACGTCTGGGATTCAAACTTTTTATGATCTGAAAATAAATCATTCGATTTTTTTATTTATTTCAATTATGTAACAAATAAATAAAAATTTATGTAATATGAAATATGTTAACATTTACTTATATTCTATTTAAAAATATGTGCGATCTTTGCCCTTTTATTGTATAATTTTATTATCAATAATAATAATAATATTAAAACTAAATAATGTATATCTTTTTCAGCTGGCAAACATATAAAAAGATTTAAAATATTAAGTGACTCAACCATAAAATGTTTGATATATTTGATTACTTGATTTATTGCTTATCTTTTATTTATGTAAATAAATATTTCATTTTCTAATACCAAGATGATTATATATATTTTACACATACATATTATTATTATTTATGTGTTCTACCTTTGCAATCATATTTAGAATTTAAAGAAAATTTTAAAGTCAGTCAGTAAAAATAAATAAATAATTAAAAGGTTTATTTCTTGAGAGTTTATAAAAAGTTTGTGCATTGGAAATGATTGTCAATGGCCATGATCCATAGACCCAGAGTTTCCATATGCAGATGTGAAGGTTATGTGAGGCACAGAGAAATTCATTAGTGAGAATAACTATCTCACTGTGATAATTAATAAAATTTATAGGCAAATGAAAATGATTAGGTTTTTGAATCAATCCATTGTTAGAAACCCATTTTCTGTAAAAAAAAATTATTTAATTACAAGAGATTACTTTTTGTTTGAATTATACTACAGCACATATTATATTTTCTAACTATTGTGATAAATTGAATAGCCCAGCACCATTTTACCACAATAATTAATAAAATTCATATATAAATTTAAATGTTTATATTTTCAAATCACTCATTGTTAGAAGCACATTCTGATTGTAAATGTTTTTTATTTAAATATAAGAGGATTACTTATTTACTTAGTCTTATGACAATTGCTTGAAATATACTACTGTAATGGTTTGGAAAGAAGGGATGGAATGGGGTGGGGGTGAAACATCATCATCCTCAAATATCAAAAATATAAAAGAATAAAATATAAAATAATAACCAAGGATGAACAAGGAGCATGAGATTAGCATAGAACAATGTAAAAATAGGAATACTAATAATAGGTTATGAACTACATCACCCAGCATGAGAGAATAATAATAATCATTAACTCATCAACAGTCAAGCAATAATCATCAGCAATCAATAGTAAACCTTGTGACTGGATTTAAAGAGATACCTTATAAACCAGCTACTTATCTAACCACTGACAAACTCAAGGCAGAATATAACACAATACTTTGGATTCACATACCTATGTGATAATCGATCACGCATAGTAACAAAAACAATATGCTAAGATACTGATAAATACTGAGTATCATCATTGCTCTAATTATATAGTACCCTTAGTAAAGATGATACCTTAGTACCAATATAAACTTTTATATCCATAGTATTAACTATTATGCGCTAAACAAGCTTAGAAAGCAAGAACTCTAGCGACTGTGACTGTGAATGAGAGATAATTAAATATAACAGCTTACTCTAAATAATTTATAGATTTATTCTACTATAAATAAATATCTTTACTCGGATTATTTAAAAATTCCTAAAACACTAAGCTGTATTGAAATCAAGTCATGCACACTACAATCATGGAACAGCTGGAGAAATAAAGACTTAACACTAGAATCTTTTTAAACAATAATTTAATAAACTAACTGATTAATAATTAAAAATGACATGAAAATATGAAAATTTGAATTTATACATTCTTATCAAAAGTATAGTTTCATATTTTAAAAAAGACTATTTGATTTTTATTCATTAATTGAATTAATTTTTTTTATCATTGAATTATTTTTTTTTTTTCAATAAATAAAATTGAAAAATGATTTTTTAATCAGAGATAAAAAGTTAAATTAGATTAATCCTTTGCAAAATTTGGGGAGGTGGGGGTGGCGGGAATAAATAAATGAATAAAAAAACATGTCAAATTTAATAAAGATTAAGTTACTTAAAAAAATCTCTATAATTTTGAAAAGAAAACAGTCACATGAATAAAAAATGTTTTACAAGAAAATATTGCCCCACTGGATTTATAGTTTTCTATCAATTACTGGCCAATAATTTTTTTTATTTAAACATGAGGGTATAATACACACATAAAGAAAAAACCCTGTCATGGTTTTAATTTTTTGGGGAGTTCTACTTTGCATTTATAATTTTTAGTGTTTGCATGTAGGTTTTCTTCTTGAAGGCTTCTCTCTTCTAGGTTAAGATACACAGTTTTTTCTACTTGGCAAACAGAAGATGTTAGTCTAACAAATAAGAATTTATCCATTTTTTTTCCAATAAAATTTTCAGGTCAGACTAATACATAGAAACACTCATGATCATTGTTTTCCTGAAAGTTTGTGATGATGGTGCTTTAGATATACTTATTGTTTGAACTATTTCCACCATCTAATAAGATTATTGAATGTCTTTAAAAAAATTAACATTATTTAAATATTCCAAATACATTCAACTGTCATTAATAGCACATCAAGCAGGTTAGTATATGCATAACACTTTTAAATATATTATTTTTATCTCCTCTTCAGGTGTTGATGGCCTGACCAGTTACAGTACTAGCATGGGAATTGAACCCGGATCCTTATATTCTTGAGTATTGAATTTTAAGGTAATGCTGTAACCAACCACATCACTTGTCAGATCAGAAATACTGGAAGAAGAGGGGGAGAATAATATCTCTTGGAACATTGTGCATATACTAACCTGTTTGATATGTTATTACTAACAGTTGAATGTATTTGGAATATTTAAATAAAGTTAAATTTTTCTTAAGATGTATTCAATACTCATATTAGATTATGGAAACAGTCCAAACAATAAATATAACACATGGTCATGGTTTGAGACAAGGTTGAAAATTACTTCAGGGGTATCTTCTTCATTACATTTTTTATTTTTAGTGTAGTAGGTTACATGGAGAAAAGTGATGTTTAGCCCTTAGTTAAACTTAGCACATGGTCATATTCATCTTAGAAAATATTTTCTTGATAAACTTATAGTGTGCTCTTCATGGCTAAATTCTCCTGCTGTATCTTCTTCAACAGCTTGTTTAGAACTTGTTACTCCTACTGTTTTCTTCAGAAGCTGGCTTAGAACTGCCAGACCTTTTCAACTGTGGGGTCAGGAATGTTTACTTCTTGCAAATCACTGAGATCAATTAATTGGCCCACACCCCTATTTTTAGAACAAACCTGTTTTCAACAAATCACAGTCCTGTCTCCTACATGACAAAATTTAATAATGACCAATTAGATAAAATTTGACAAAAACAATTGAACAGCTTTTTTCCTCCTTCAATAATTGAGATGGAAAAACAAGTCAAAAACGTAGATTAAAATCGTTTTTTTTGACATTTCTTTTTCATTAATTTTTTTTTTTTTGCCAAAAAGAAAATAAGATAACCAGATTAATTACAATGCTTATTTTTTGAGAGAGAGAGAGAGAGAGAGAGAGAGAGAGAGAGAGAGAGAGAGAGAGAGAGAGAGAGAGAGAGAGAGAGATAAAGAATACAAAAAACCCTTTTCTTTATCAAATTGTTAAAAGTTCTTTTTTTATGTAAAAATTTTTTTTATACATGTAAATTTTTAGTTACTTTATCTCTCTTAATGCTAAAATATATAAAAAAATGTAATGAAGAGAAGGTTTTTTTCTCAGTAATTTTCAATACTAAAAATTAAACTGGAAAATAGGTAAAATTATTGAAGCAAGAGAGCAAATGAAATCATCTAATGTGATTGTTCTTTCTCTTTTGTAATATAATGTGTTTTAAATATTAAACTTATGTTCTACATATCTAAAAATTCTCATATTATCATGTGATGATTTTTTTCAAATAAATATCTGTTATTCTTAAAAAACATATGAGAAGATTGAATACTATTTCTTCATGAACTAATTAAATGTAAAATTAAGGAACATGCTGCCAATTATTATTTTAATACAGCAATGTAGTTACATGGGTACACCTTTATACATATTATATACTAATGTTATATATAGAGCACACAAATAAGCTCTTAAGAAGCTTTACAGAATAACCCCAACCCAGACCAGTTTTTGATTTTCTACTTAATAATTATTCATTAGATAAAGTATTAGACTTGTCCTGGTATTTTTAATCTAATGCTTGAACATCCTAGCACCTCACTGAGGAAGCCAGTGGCAGAAATCGGTCTGGGGTTGGGGATATTCTGCAAAGCTTGTTAAAAGCTTATTTGCAAGCTCTATATATAACATTTGTAATACAAGCTTGTTAAATTATGTCATTTGACATATAACTTGATTTCTTTGTTATACTGTATACTCTACCATTGTGCTAAACCTAACAAACTAGTGCTATGTCACTATGATAATTAATGAAATTTATATTTAAATGAAAATGTTTAGATTTTCAAATTATTTTTATTTAAATATCGTAATTTGTATTAAAAATGACACATTATTATTAATAATTTATTTTAAAATAAACTTATTTAAAAATATTGCCTCACAATAATTAAAATAATTCTGCAGTATATTGGACAACAGTTGTCTAATAATTACTTTTATCAGGCATATTTTATAAGTATTGTGTGTTCAGTGTAGCATAGTGGGAAATGGTCAGTATTTAAAATGTGGACCCTTGGATTGAATCTTGTGCTTTCTTAAATTTTTTTACTACTGATACTCACAACTGACCTGTAATATTACCCAAATATATCTGAAAAGTATTGTTTTTGATTGAGAACCTTTCTCCCACTTTAGCTACATGACAGATCAAATTAAAAAAAAAAAACAGAATTAATAAAAAGCACATACTTTTTAAAAATATTATGTACCAAATTATTGAATTCTTAATAAATTTGTTTATATTAATATTTTAATGGCACTCTGTTGAATGTAACAATCCTAAAACATCACTTGAAAGCTCTTCTAAATGGTCACTCTGATGGGAAAATGCCTAAAATATTGTTATCTAATGAAACAAACTAAATGTTTGATTTATTTGTAGTTATCCAACATAATCTAATATTAAAATAAAGCACAAATGCATGTTAATGGCTTTTTAAAAATATCAAATAAGCAATATAGGCATAAAAATATAAATGTGGGACTCTATAATATATATGTAATAATGTTTAATATATACAATACAATTAAGTTATTAATAGTGGAATAACAAATATATAAAAGATTAAATAATAGTATACATGTTTTATTATTGAAGGAATATAATTTTGTTAATAGAAAATGTAAACAAGTTATGCATGAGATATTTTGAATTAAATTGACACAAACAAGCCATTTGATACATCAATTAAAATTCATATAATTACTGATAAAGAACTCTAAGAGTTACATCATCCTGTTGCAACTAGTGATTCTCTTCACAATGGGGGCTGAAGCTGCAAGATCATCCAGACTTCAGAGATAAATTGTTGGAAGAAACCCATTGGATATTGTATCCTAGAGAATCATACCTTGGCTATAGATAATAAGCCATATAGACTTTCTACAAATCAATAAGCCCGATTGCATTGCATAGATTGTAAAGATAGGTAAACTGAAAATAGAATTATATAATAAGTTTATATATATATATATATTGTGACAGGCACATATGTACGTTACATTATTTTTTATTAGTAAACATAAAAAAAAGTTCGCAAATAAAAATTTCTTTTTTTTAAGAATTAAAAACTGAAGATTAAAAAATCATCTTAAACTCACATATATATAAAATCGCACAGATAAATAATGATTAAAATAAAACTTTATTAAAAAAAGAGTATTTTAAAACTAAATCTTAAAAAGATTTAGAGATAAAAATATATCTTTAATTTTGGAAAACACATTAAGTAATCAGAAAATGGAAATGATTATTTTAATTAGTAAACTAGCCTTGGGCATTTAAATGTAAAAACATCGGTCAGTTAGGAAAACAATAGAAACAAATAGCCAATGAATGAAAAACAATGGAATCGGACCTCAGCAAAAGGACCATATCATCATCATGATGTAACGTCCATTGGATCCTTCAAATTAATATAAAAGGACAAGTTTAAAAATTATTGTTTATTATTGAGAGATGTGAAAGATATGTGTTAGTGCGGAGGTGAAGAAGGGATTGGAAAGATGCACTCTTCAATCCCTTCAGTTCTGCTAAGAAAGAAGGAGAAATGAACTATTGTTTTCTACATTGAGGACCAGTTAAAGCAAAAACCTCCAGTTGGATAAATAAATCAGCCAACAGAATACCAATCTTAGGACAGTGTGGGAATTCACATTCATGGCAAGCAATGTATAAAATTGGACGTTTTAAAAAAATCGTAAGAACTTTATATTCATTTGAACAATAAGAACTCTAAATTTTAAAACTTTTTGGTAAATACTGCAATAGAATACTATCTGACCAAACTAAAATATTTATTAATTAGTTATAATTTTATTTGATGTGTTTCTTTTGTAAAATCATTTCCATTTATTTATTTATTTATTTATTTATTTATTTATTTTTTGTTCTTTAAGTTTTATCATGATTTTATTTTTTCGTTAAATTAATTATATAAATGTTAAACTTAAGTCGGGTGTGAATGGCTGTATAGATTTGTAAAGTTATATTAGGGGAGGGTAATCTTAGGTTATTTGTGTCGTAGTTGAATTGGGTCAATGGATGGGATATATTGGTGTGATTAGTAGGTGTAATATCAGATTCGCTACGGGCAGAATCGTTTCATATGCCGCACTCACCCGTTTGCCTATGGAAGGAATTATAAGACAGAGAACGTAGTTCCTTTCTGTGGAGTTTTTTTTTTATTGCTCTTCTTGTCAGATAGATGTAATATTCCTAGTTGATGAGAGGCTATTTCTTCTCTTAACTTTTTGGTGCTGCTGTATTTCATATTACATTGAATGCATCGATATATCAGATAAATTGATGCCAGTTTTGGCTGCAAACCTTTAGCCTAAGGTTCAATAGGGATAGAATGTTTTATTTTCAAATGCAAATCTATGTTGTCTATTCATACTCGACACTAAATAAAAATGCATTAAATTTAAGCTATTTATAGATGCTTGCATGGATTGGTTATCGGTTAAGTATGTTTTGGGTTTTCATATTTGATCAAAATATATAGACATTCGATAAATAATGATACCTTATGGTGAGTATCTAAAATGTATTTATTCGGATGTCTTTTAAGTTATTGGTGACAATGCCAGTATCTTATGGTGAATACTATTGGGTTACTTATAAATTTCCCTCTGCAATTGTCAGTATCAATGATTTTATATTTTGATCGTTTATGTTTATTTTGAAATGTTTTTAACCGTTGTAATCTATGTAACCGATCTATACTCAACATTATTAAAACAAATTTTTATAATTCCATCTGTGTGAACTTAATTAAAATGTAAACTTATAATATTATAAAAATTAAAATGTAAATTTAAATTATAAAATCAAATTAAAATCTAAAATAAACATACTAAAATAATAATGTTAAATCTTATATATATATGGTAAATAAATTTTTGTATGTTAATTACTGGCAGTGGCTTATTTTATTTATTTTTTAATATTGAAATATAATTAGATAAGATATTATATTACTAAATCTCTGCTACTCCCTGAGCTAGTGACTTGGGCTAACGACCGGAATCAAAATTTAAAAAAAAAAAAAAATTTTTTTTTTGACTTACGTATCTGCCTACTTTATAAATTTTTCTAGGTTCAAAGGCCTAGATGGAGCCCTGTAGTGCAGATCACTTTAAGCTCTTTCTTTGGATCTTTATAATATATATCAGGTTTTTTCTGTATGTGTTACTAGGTGTGTTTATATTCAGTTCCAAATATGTTTATTAATTCTATTCTATATATAATTAATTATTTGCATTAAATTAATATTTAATTATTCTTTTCACTGTTGAGTCATTGTTTATTGTGTGTATTTCTTATTCTATTAGTGAAAGATTTATGTTCATTTGTTCTGATCTCCCAATTGAGGACATTAGATAGACAAAATCTTGAATAACTTATATAGAGCTCATAACAGAGAAAGATGATGGAGAAAGTTGTGATTATGAGAGTAAAAATCTGAGCATTTGGCCAAAAATTGTTCCATAAAAATTAGTTGAAAATTCTATTAGTCAGGCAGTTAATAAAGATTATTCTAAAAATATGTCTGGTCACAAGTTTTCAGCATCATATCATTATTTACCACATGGAGAAAAAAATTGTAGAAATTATTTTATGGTGCACAAAGTCAGAAGATTTAATATGTAAATAAAAAGGGAAAAGTGTAAATACAATAAATAATTATAATTTTTAATGTTCTACTGTTTAAGAATATTTTATTAAAGAAAATTAAATATAATTTATTTTGTTTTAATTTACACATTTTAGTTCATGAGATTGGGGAGGGGGAGATGGAATTTAACTTGCACAATTACATAGACCTTTAGCATCTGATTTAATGCCATTCTACAACTGCATCAAACAATGCAAGGTAGATCAGGCTCTTATCATACAACTCACACCAAATATTTTAGAAGGAACATCTTTTTATAAATTATTTTGAAGTTTGCAAACTACATTCTAATTATTAAAGCAATTTCTGTCCTGCATAAGCTTATTACATAATGACAATTTACTTTAATATTTAATAATTTTATATACACTTAACAGAAGAACATTGCAGAGACTTTAGACCACATAAAGAAGTATGGAGTGATGTATGTTAGGAGTAACAAGAAGAGATCAAAAATGAAATACATAGATGAGAGAACAAATAGATAAAAAAACTGAAGTGGAATTGGACTGGACATATTGGTAGAATAGATGATAATAGATGGATAGTTGAAATATTAAACTAGATTCCAAGAAATTGTAAAAGATATAGAAAGAGACCACGTGTGAGATGGATGGATGAAATAGAAAGTGTCCTGTGGTGATATAGAAAAGAGAGGCTAGAAATCAGAGATAATGGATTGAACTTAGAGAGACCGTCAACCTGCAGTAAATCAATAATGCTTGAAAATGATGATGATGATATACTTTATACCAATCTTTTGTATTAGAGTGATTAGTATATAATTTCCTGTCTAAATGCAATTTGATGGAAATTGCTTGTCAGCTGCATTTATGTATATACATAAACTTAAATATAGAAAAAAATATTTCTATTAAAATTTGAACTACTTAGTATGCAAATAATATTTACCCTTGAATTAAATAACATAATGATATGGATTTTAATTGCTTGACCTTCAAAAGTATAAAACCTATAATCATTTTTCTTTATGTAGTTGTTATAAGATTTAATATTCTGATACTGTAAACCTCTATATTTTCTCAAATAATGAAAAACGACTTTTTTAATTCATAGTTTCCTTTTGCAAATGTAATCTTTATTCATCTTTAATTTTATAACTATAAAATAAGGAAATATTAGTTTTTAACCCTACTGGCCTAGATTGTGAAAAATACGTATTTCATAATTAAAATCTTATGCATGTTCTTTATTATTATATTTTGTTTGCTCCTAGGCAAGTCTTTTCTAGCTATCTAGGTTTTTCACCTTTACCTTTAGATATTTTTCAAGTATGGACATGTATGAACGAGTATTTGTGTATGTATATACAGAATTATATAAAAAGGCTAATTCTTATATATTTTTATGATATATGTTTTCTTCATATTTAGACAATTAAATGCTGTGACCAAGTGATAAAATAATTTTCAAGTCTATTTTTACCGTTTGGAATGATTACATCTCTTAATATTAATTATTTTAGAATATTTGCAATAGATTAAAATAATTCTACGTTTTGAATTATACTATCAAACATTTTTTATATATAAATATATCAGATATAATTGCCCAGGCAAAACAAATAGCACTGAACATTTGAGTTAAAGAGGGAGGGGTTTTTTTTAAATCATAGTAAATGAAATCCATTTTAATAACTTAAATATATTATCTTTTTTTCCTCTAAATTATATTAATAAAATTTGTTAATGTACAATTTAAAATTTTACTTTTGATAATAATTAATTTTTTATTTATAATGTAAGAAAATGATAATGAATGAAAAGGGACATCATATATAACTGTTTAAAAATGAATTCGAAAACTTGATTGTTGCCAGTTTTCTACTTTTTTTTAATGTGTCATAGAAGCGAACTAACCCGGGGCAACTGCTTGTAAGGCAGCTGTGCTGACCGCTCGACCACCAACACTTGACAGTTTTCTACTTTTGATATACATTTTAAACACTTTTCTTATAGTCATATGGCATTTTACTTATGGATTAAGTTTTTATACATATATTTTAACTAAATATTTATAATGCTATACTGAAATCAAATAAGGAATATATCACTTATTTGGCTCAATTACAACATCCAAATTATGAGCAAGGTTTCCATTTTTCATCGACATGTAATTTTATTTTATAACCAGATAGCTCTATAGAATAAATGGAAATGTTAGATTGTTATGATATATATATATATATTGCAAATTTTACTTACACATGTACTCCTATTTTGTGAATATTTTAAATTGAAATTTTTATGATGTAAACAAATTAAAATGTGATCATTTCTATATAAATTAGCTTCAAATGTGTTTTAGCAGTGATGTTGCTAGGGAAACCATTAATCATCAGTAATAGTTCCCAAGGCTAAACCTGCTTTTATACTATTGTTCATTAATAGCTTTTTTAAATCATAAGTTTAATTAAAAATAAAAGGAAATCTCTTTTGTTTCTTACCCAAATTGTTAAATAAATTGCAACCCAGTGTTATTTTTATAAGCACTAGGACAATGTTTTATCTCCCCCCGATATATATATATATTAGATTTGAAATTTTCATGGATTTATGATATAAACAAATTAAAGTATGAAGTCATTATTATGTAAATTAGCTTCAAAGATGTTTTAGTAATGACGTTGCTAAAGAAATTATCAATAGTCACTGATATTTCCCAGGCTAAACCAATTTTTTAATTTATTGTTAATTAATAGTTTTTTTTAACCATAGGTTTAATTAGAAGTAAAAGATTTATTTTATTTCTAACCCAAGTTGTTATATGGATTTAAACCCAGAAAGTTATTTTTACAACACCAAGATTTATAAGATCACAATTTCTTTAAACATGCATACAATGCTTACACTGTAAAAATATGGTATGTATATAAATAAATAAAATTTAATAATATTTTTGCTCTATCATTTCTATATTTATTTTTTTACCTTAATTGCTATTAATGATGTGGCCTTTAGCAGAGTGTGTGATGAACTTCTATTGATCTTCAGTAGAGAATTCCATTGCCAATACATTTAATTAATCTTTTACAATTATTATTTTATTTCATATCTAAGTTCTAAACTATTTCTTTATGGAGATGCTTATAAGTTATCTATTTATATGTTCTCAATAACTTAGAAAGTTTTAACCATTTTCCATATATTCCAAAACTGGCAATTATTAATTTTCACTTTTTCATCATTTATCTTGAGGAGTGGAACAGGTTTATGGAGTGATAACAAAGTGAAAACAGTTGAGAGAAATTAAATAAACTGACAATGAAGTTTATGCAGAAATTATTGAAACAGTTGTGTGTCTCATGGCATACAACAACATAATATTGTATATATATAAACCTATTATTACAAGATGCTGAAAACTTTGAAATTTTTCAAACAGAAATCAATCTCTGATAATGTGCTATTTCTTAAATATTATAAATCTCCACGCACTCTTCCATCAGTAAGAATTTAAAAAACTTAAGTGAATCACTTAAGTTTAGAGCACACATTCTATATACACCAACTCTTACAGACCATGCTTAAATCAGGGCTTGAATCTATTTAAACATTGTTTGTAAATGTTGGTGTATATAGAATGTACGCTCTAAACTTAAGTGATTCATGTAAGTTTTTAAAATTCTTACCAGCAGAAAAATGTGTGGAGATTTATAATATTTAAAAAATAGTGCATTATCAGATATTGACTTTTGTTTGAATAATTTCAAAGTTTTCAGCACTTTATAATAATAGGTTTGCATTTATAAATCATGCTTGTCTAATCATAGGTGGTTAAAAATGAGACACTGTCTTTCTCCTACAATGAGTTAAATAGATTTGTACAATTGAATATTTGATTATAACATCAGGCACAAAATAGACTCAAGCCCTTATTAGAGCATGTTCTGTAAGAGTTGGTGTATTTAGAATTATCCTCTAAACTTTAGTGATTTACTTAAGGTTTTTAAATTCTTACTGGTGAGAGAGTGCATGCAGATTCATAATATTTAAGAAATAGTGCATTATTGGAGATTGACTTTCATTTGAATAATTGTATATGTATAAAGTTTGAAAGGAAAAGTAGAAATGAACATAAACAATTTTTTTGGACATTTACTTAATATATATATATATATATATATATATATATATATATATATATATATATATATATATATATATATATATATATATATATATATATATATATATATATATATATATTTGAAATAACAATTAAGAATTAAATAATAATTTTGATACTTAAAATTATTATAAATTATTATAAATCAAACATTTAAACAGATTTTATTTGTTGTGTATTCCAAATTCAAGAACTATGAATACCAACAACTAAAACAATAAATGATAATAGTGAAAAATTATTGCTACACACTCAACACAATATATAGTTCACTTTGGGTCCACTTTCCGCTTCACAACCAGTTGCTTTCTAGATGGTTTTCTCCAACATTCATTTCCCAAACTCTTTGGCCCTGTTCAGCTGCTGCTCATGTACACATTAACTTTGCAATAGAGCACTGCATTATCATTTAAGATTCTTTCAGCTACAGCCACTTAAATCTCTCTGCAACTGTCCACAAGGTAAATTCACTGGAAATAGAACAACACACTTTGCTGCACAAACTATGTATACATATAGGTTCCCCCCTCTGGAAATCCAAGGTTCATCCTTAATGTTATCAGTCTTGATTTCCTCTTTGTAAAGTTTTTAATTAGTATTGTATCAAGAAATATTTGTAATTAGCAAATATTTCTTGGCATTTATCGAACATCATGTTCTTATCATAAATATGTAAATTTAATCACAAATTAAATCCTTATCAGTTAGTGATCTAAAATATATTCCTCTAATATATTTTCCTTACTTTTACTGGGGTACAAAACTTATACTTGAATTTTCATGTACATTTTTATACAAAACATGACATATTTAATGTTTATTCTGTATTTGATAATAAAATAAGCTTTTTTTATGTTACAATAGATATTACCAGTAATTATAAAATTTTCCTATCTATTTTTAATTAGATTAAGAAGGTTTTTATTAAAGCCTGTGATAAATTAATGTTATATACTCTGATGTTGTTGGAAGGATTTAAAATACTTTTAAATAAAAATTTGGTTTAATTTAGGTGAATTTAAAAAAAAGTCATTAACTTTTTTTTGATCAAGATAAAGAAAAAAATTACTTAATTGGTGTTTGTCCTCAGGCTTTCAAGCACCCATTAACTATCCGCACATTCGTACCACTGATACACATGACCATATACCTGTAGAAAAGATGAATAATTACCAATATGGACCAACTGATGAGTGCTGGTTCAGCACAAAATATGTATATTGATGATTATTTATCTTTTCTACATGTGTGTGGTCATGTGTATTGGTGGTATGAGATAGTGTGGATAATTAATGGGTGCTTGAAAGTCTGAGTTCAAATCCCCTATATTTACAGTTAAGCTCCAGGTATATGAAGAATGCCTCTATTTTAAATATTTAATTGGTGTTTGTAAAGGTGGAAGTAAAAAAGGACTATGATTATAGTACTATTATTATGAAATTATATCTGAAGATAAGACATCTGCTGCTAATGTCACAACAGTGGAGTTTGAATTCACATGGAATTAATGGTCCTGCTTTTTTGTGGTGCATAACCTATATATATATATATATGTATGTATTAAATGACATGCCTGCCTGAAATCTATCAAATTATAGAGAATGAATGGAGCTGAATGAAAACAGTTACCTTATTTATACCTTTCCTGGAAATGTCAATAGGACATTATACTACTTTATTATGGACATGATTATAATGAACCAGCTTACCAAAATATTCTAGTACTAGCCAGAAATCTGAAAGATTACCATACTATAACTTTATATGTATGCTGATTAATCTATAAGCAAATTACTGCCAGGCACATAAAGATTGTCCATGCTGATATTTATTTCTTGAAAGATGATATCAAACTTTGACAGAAGAAGTTAGCTGGTTTTAAAGGTAGATAATTTTTGACTAAATTATTCAACTAAACATAAAACAAGTAAAGAAATAATAAATGGATTTGTTTTCCCATTGCTATTCATACATAATGTTTACAGTTTTATTTTTATTAAAAAAAGTAGATTTGAAAATCTTATTGTAAATGAAGATACAAAAAGCCAAATATTTTTTAAATAAGAACTTTCCAAATTGAATCTAAAGATAATTTGTTTTTTACAAAAAGAAAAAGCTTTTTTTTTACCATTAGAAATAATGGATTAATTAATAACTTTGATTTGAAGGGAGCTAATAATAATAGGCATATATGTGTACAGTTGTTTTATGTATATACATATATATCATTAAACACCAGTCAATACTTAGACAATCCCAATATTAATAACAATCAACAATTTTAAACTGTTGTCATGGCAATTTCCTTTTAACAATAAATTTAGAATCTCATCTTTATTAATAGTCCAACATATTTATATAGACACTAAAGATTGCAACTTGACCACGGAGAGTAAAATTATTGATATGAAAAGTTTAAATAAAGTTCTTTAAACAAGTAAATATAACCTGTTTTGAATGTAGATTAATAAATAGTCAATTATAATATTACAAATTGGAATTATAATTTTCAAATTGCACCCAAGTTATTACTAAAATGTAATAATCCTCAAGGCTAAATATGTTTGTAAGTAATCATTAAAAACCAGTCAACACTTGGCCAGTCCCAATATCAATAACAATCAACAATTTCAAACTGTTGTCAAGGCAATCTGTATTTAACAATAAAATTGGAATCCCATCTTTATTAATGATTCAATATATTTATATAGACACTAAAGATTGCAACTTAACCACAGAGATTGAAATTATTGGTACAAAGACATTTAAACAAACATCTTTATATATACATTCATAGTATTATTTCCAGGAACTTCCATGTAATAAAAATATAATAGATAAATAGCTGATGTTTTAGTACAAAAAGAAGTGTTCTCAGAGCTTCTTCTTTATCAACTCATAAGAATGTCTATGGTGAGATTTAAAATCATTATTTTTTTTTCTTTTGTTATTTTCTCCTCATTCTTAAAATCTATTGGTTGAGAATTTTTAAAAAATATTTCATCTTCCAATAGATTTTTCCAAATTTTGTTAATTTTCTTTAATTCACACTTTTCATTTAAGCTGTTAGGCCTTTTAAAAATCTTTATAGCTTCCCTTAGCAGTTTCTGGTCGTATTGTTCAATTTTTGTCAGAATACATTTTATTAAAATTGGTGTCATGGTTTGTTAATCTAATGTGTGAATAAGTGGCTGATGAATTAGATTTTTCTCTAACTGCCAAAGTGTGTTCTTCCTTTTTTATGTTTATTCTACAATTGGTCTGTCTAATGTATGAATGTAAACAAACTTCACAAGGAATTTCATATACACCATGATCTCTAAAGGAATTTTATCTTTAGAGTGTGGAAATGCTTTATTAATTTTTTTGAATGTAGTAAAATTGTGTGGATATTATTTTTCTTTAAAACATTACCAATTTTATCAGTTAATCCCTTTATATATGGTAGAATAATCTTATTCTTTGAAATATCAAAATCTTTTTTCTTATTACATTAAAAAGCCCTATTAATAATTTTGTGATTGAAACCATTATGAAGCATTTTTTTTAGTAGCATAGATATCTTAGTGAAAATGGTTGCTATCAGAAAGTCTCTTAATTCTATCTAACAATGTCTTTGCCATTGAAAATAATTGTTCTGGATGGTGATGAAAAGAAAAATGTAGATATCTCCCAGTTTGTGTTTGCTTTCTATATATACCATGGTATAAAAAGCCATAATTCTTTCTTTCAATTAAAACATTTTAATTTGAAGTCAGAATAAAATCTGTCAAGTATTAAATTGCCATTTAGGTTTCAATGAGGCTCTTAAAAATATTACTTATGGTCCAGTCTACATTTTTGCTTTAATCACTTCTTTAAATACTGCTTTGATGTGTGTAAAAGAATATTGGAATAGCTAATTGATCAGTTGAAGATTTTTTGGATTTGAAAAAGGGATTTATAGTAATTTATAAATTCAAAGTGGAATCTAAAAATCTCACTACATTTCATTGACAGGTCTTTTTTTAAAAACAAAATTTTAGTATTATTTGTCTTTTAAATTTCTTCTTTGGGTTTGAGAATATGGGAGAGAGTGGAGGAATGTGAGGGAGGGGAAAATACAGACAGTTAAAAGTTTTCAAGGCTTCCTCAGATTTCTCATCATAATAGCTAATATTGATTTACAAAATTAATTGACATAGAATTTCAAACAGTCTTTTGATTTGTAATTGACAGATTTATTTTGGAATTTTTATTATTATTGTTTGTCTTTAAAGTTTTTTTAATTATTTCTTTCTTATTGGTTTTTTAAAAAGATAGGAAACGAAGGGAAGAGAGTGAATTGTGTTGCTAATTTTGATGAAATCAATAATTGTCAACTATGTTCAATACATAGTACAAATCAATCCAAATAAAAATGAACTAGCTGGATTTGAAATAACAACAACAAAATAAATAAAAACTTAAAATAAAAACTTCTTATTTATTTGGATTTCCACCTTCTGTCCGATAGTTGTTTATTTTTTGATTTCACAAAAATCCAAAAAATAAAAAGTATCATTGCTGATTTCATTTAAAACTGAATAATATATGAGCAGCATGTATGGACAATGCAAAATTGCTTCAAACTCTCTCTTACCTCTCTTTTTTTCATCTTAGAGAGCCAAAAGCATCTTTAAATAAAGAACTCCATACAGCAGTGCCACTCAGTGCAAGCCAAAGTAATCAATGGATGCAGAAAAAGTTTGTGCATAAAATTCCTATCTAGTGCCTACTCATCCAGTATATCTAGACTAGTTTCTAGCTTATGGATTTCATCAGTGAGGAGCCTTGGATCTGAGAGTACTGCACCTAGATCTTAGGATCTAATGGAATGCTCCAGCAGCCATCTTTTATTTTTTTTAACTATCTATAAAGCTTTGAGTCCAAAATAAAAACAATAATGTTTGCAATCTAAGCTCATTAGCTTGTGTGGTCATATATACTCTGGCTTGCACTAAATGGTACTACTAAATTGAGAATTTGCCTCTGTGAAAACAGCTTGTGTAAGCATAAAGAATGGTGATCATGTCAAGTGTTGTTAGCTGAGAGGGCATCACAGCCGCCTTGCAAGCAAGTAGTTGGTTGCAGATGGTTGTGGGTTCGCCTCCCGGACGATGCTATGACATATGAAAAAAAAAAAGAATGGTGATCATGTGAAGAATGGAAGATTGCTGCTTTTTTTTAAAATTAAGAACTAAAAAATAATAATAAACCAATTTAAAATAACACCTCCTAGTCTAATGTTCTAATTGCTTTTCAAAAAAAAACATTTTAAACAATATCAATGTAAAACACAAAGTTTATTTTTAAGTTAATTTCTAACAAGTTGAAAAAAAAAA
Organism: Epiperipatus broadwayi; assembly: GCA_028023455.1. Classification (NCBI taxonomy): domain Eukaryota; kingdom Metazoa; phylum Onychophora; class Udeonychophora; order Euonychophora; family Peripatidae; genus Epiperipatus; species Epiperipatus broadwayi. The sequence continues at coordinate 17,006,457 of JAQFVV010012403.1, read as the reverse complement.
TATTGTAATGTGTGGAGAGTGAGGAAATGTTTTGTTTTTATCGTTTACTTTTTTTTACTAATCCAAACTTTAGGCACAGACTGAATTTATAAACTAAGATTGTAGTAGTATTACTATGATAAATCTCAAGTCAAGATGTATTTGTCTACCCCCATCCCACATTTTTGAAAAAGCAAAGAAAAAAGAAATTTAAAAAATTTCAAAGTCAAAATAAAAACAAAAATTCCAAATAAATGTGTCAATTACAAATAAGAAAAAGTTGTTTGAAATTTTTCTATATCAAATAATTTTTTAAGTCAATATTAGGTAAGGTAGTATTACAAGAAATCAACAATAAAAACTTGCCATATCTTTTCCCTTATCTCTCTTCTACTTCTCAACTCCCTCTCCTCTTTCTTAAAACCCAATAAGAAGTTGAAAAGAGAAATAAAAGTTTGCAAAAAGAAAACAAAAGATCTGTCAATGAAAACTAATACTAAAAGGTTTTAGATTGCACATTGAATTTATAAATTAAGTCACAATAGTATTAATTAAAACAGGCAAAACTCTCCATATAGTAGTGCCACTCAGTGCAATCTAGAATGGATGCCAGATGGCTTGTGCATAAAATCCCTATCTAGTGCCTACTCATCCAATATGCCCAGACTAGTTTCTGGCTTGTGGCCTTCATCAGTGAGGAGCTTTAAAGAAACTAAACTGGGCAAACCAGAAACTAGTCTGGGGATATTGGATGATTAGGCACTAGCTAAGGATTTTATGCACAAGCCTTCTGGCATCCATTGATTACTCTGGCTTGCACTGAGTAGCACTACTGTATGAAGAGGTTTGACTGTTTTAATAACAGTTATGAACAAGCATAAGAAACAGTGATCATGAGATGTTTAGTGGTTTAATCATAATAGTATTACTGTGATAAATCACCATTTTTCCAAAGAAATTTTTAAGGATCAATTAACCATTCCAGTATTCAGTCATGATGTCAAAGCAATATTTAAAAAGTAAACTAAAGAGAAAATCAAATGTAGGTCGACATCTAGATCAGTACGTAATGTATATTACCAACTTATTTTGACAAAAGATGATTAGCCTAAAAAAGTTAAACAATCCTTTGCTAAATTAAGACCATGATGTCATACTTGGAGAGTGTTCAGCCATAAATAGATCCATGATGTTCATCCAACTTTTAAAACATTTCTATTGTTCTAATTTATAAAAATAAAAAAGATAGAAAAGGCTAATTTCAATTATACTTCCAGGGATTTTATTCAATGTGTTGCTTATGTCCATAGATAGTTGAAATTTCTATATGATTTTTGAAAATTAAAAAACCATCACAGACATATCTCTAATTTCAGGTAAATTAAAAAAAGTGCTGTGAACAAAATAATTACTTTTCAGTTTATGATGTAATGAAGCAAAGCACCAATTAAAAATAGGTATTGAAAACTGAAATTATGTTATCTAGTAAGCATATTTGTCTAAAATACTTAAGTCAGAAGTACATCTGTCTTTAATTTATTGTCCAAACTTTTATTAGGATGTAAATCAGACAATATTATTGCATATATATGATTATCAAATGGTATAGCAACTTTCTAAATATTCTCATAATTAAATAAGGATCTCCCATAAGAAATTATAGTTTTTACATTGAAGATTTTTTACAGGTTTTATGATAGGAATTTAATAAGAATTCTTCATGTACTTCTAATTAATTTTTCCAGTTATTTATGTAATAAAGAGAAGTACCAATTAAAATAATAGGCTTTAAAAATTGAAATTATATCATCCAGTAAATACATTTTTTTGAAATATTTAAAGGAAAAGTTGATCCTGCTTTTAACGTGTATATATTGTAACGAGCACAGACGTTCGTTACATTGTTTTTTTTTTTTATATATATTATTAAACAAGTTAAAATAAAAAGTTCGCATTTAAAAACTTTCTTTAAAAATTAAAAATTGAAATTAAAATATCGTCTTAAACTCTTATATATTAAGTCGCACAGATAATAAAAAATTATTAAAATAAAATTTTTATTAAAGAAAAAGGTATTTTTAAAACTAAATTTTAAAAAAGATTTGGAGATAAAATTATATCTTTAAATTTGTCTTGAAATATATTTTTGATTTGGAAAACAGGGTAATTAATTAGAAATGGAAATGATTGTTAATTAGTTAAATTAAAACCAGCCTTGAGCATTTAAATGTAATAACCTCAGTCAGATAGAAAAAAAACAATAGAAACTGATTAGCCAATGAAAGAAATCCATTTGGGAAATCGGACCTCAGCGAAAGAATCATCACTCCATGATGCAATGTTAATTCAATCCTTGACATTAATATAAAAAGGACAGGTTGGAAAGCTTAGTAGTTAGTGAATAGGGAGTGATTGATTATTGATGATGTAACAGCTAGGTGTTAGTGCTGAGGGGATTGAAAAAGACAATCCCTTCAGTTCTGTAAGAAAGGAAGAAAAATGGGCCATCGTTTCTTCATTGAGGACCAATTACACTAAAAAAAAAAAAAAAAAATCTCCAAAGGATAAATAAATCGATCAACCGGATACAAATCTTCGGACGACGTGGGAATTCACGTGCAAACGGCAAGGAATATACGAAGATGAACTATTTCAATAACCGTAAGACTTTAAAATTTATGAACAGTAAATTAAAAACTTTCCAGATTTAAATGATTTCAATATTATTCGATCTGACCAACATTATTTTATTAATTAGTTATAATTTTATTTAATGTATTTAATTTGTAAAATCATTTCCATTTATTTATTTATTTATTTAATTTTGTTCTTTAAGTTTTATTATGATTTCTGTTTTCCGTTAAATAAATTATAAAAAAAATGTTAAACTTAAGTCGGGCGTGAATGGCTGTATCGATTTGTAAAGATATATTAAGGGAGGGTAATCTTGGGTTGTTCATTTCGTAGTTGAATTGGTTCAATGGATTGGATATATTTATGTAATTAGTAGGTGTAATATGAGATCCGCTACGGGCAGGATTATAGATATACGCCACACACCCTCTGTTTGCCTATGGATGGGTTTGTAAGTCGGCAGAATACCGCAGCCCATTCCTATGGAGTTTTTAGTTTATTGATCTACTTGCTCACAGATGTCACATCCCTGTGGGTGGAGAGTCAATGTCGTTTCTATTTCTACATATTGTTCAGATGTACATTCCTGACAATATTGTTGTGTTGTCGTATCATGCTACATTGAATACATGAATGTATCAGATGGATTGGCCCAGTTGATTGCGAAATGTGTTGCCTAAGGTTAAGTAGGGATAGAATATTTTATTTTTAAATGCAAATCTATGTAGTCGATTCAGGCTCGATCCTAAATAAAACTATTAAATTTAAGTTGTTTATAGACCTTGCATGGATTGTTTATCGTTAACTGGTTTCGTTTCATATTTGATCAAAATATATAGATATTCGATAAATAATGATACCTTACGGTGAGTATCTAAAAATGTATTTATTCGGATGTCTTTTAAGTTATTGGTGACGATGCAAGTATCTTACATGAATACTAGAGGGTTTCTTATAATTCCCTATGCAATTGTCAGTAATCAATAATTTTGTATTTTGATCGTTTATGTTTACTTTGAAATGTTTTTGACCGTTGAAATCTATGTAACCGATCTATAGCAACATATAAAACAGGTTTATAAGCCCATCTGTGCGAACTTGATTAAAAATGTAAATTTATAATATAATAGTAACTCAATGTAAATTAAAGTAAAAACAAAGTTAAAAAATATGTTAAATGTTTAAATGTAAATCACTAAAATAATTTTAAACCTTATATATGTGCATAAATAAATCTGTTTATATGATAATTACTGGCAGTGGCTTACTTTATTCTTTTATATACTAGTAAATGATATTATTAAATCTCTGCTATTCCACTGAGCTAGTGACAATGGGCTAACGATCTAAATATGTAAATAAAGTGGAATCCTAACAGCGCGTATCTGCCTACTCTATAAATTTTTCTAGGCTCAAATGCCTAGATGGCGCCCTTTGGTAGTGCGGTGCGGTGCGATGCGATCTACCACTTCGTTTGGATCGTTATAATATATATATATATAACAAACTAACCAAAGGAAATACATATAAAAACAAAAAAAGACTTATAAATCCAATAAATAATATTATATTTCAACCAGAGGACTGGTTTTCATCAGAAAGAAACCAGTCCTCTGGTTGAAATATAATATTATTTATTGGAATTATAAGTCTTTTTTTGTTTTTTATATATATATATATATTCAAAGGAATAATCATCAAGTGAAATATATATCTATATATAAACCTATTAGACCATAGATAAAGATGATTTTCATCTTCATTGATTAAAGGAGATTGCCTTGACAACAGATTGAGATTATTGATTATTAATGATATTGATTAAGTGTTGATTGTTTTCATGTATTTATATTATCTGTCTAGCCTCAAACAGTATTAGATTTATTATGTAATACATAGTTGGAATGCAATTTAAAGTTATAATTAACTTGTTGTTAATCTGCTTTCAGAATGGTTATATTCACCTTTTTAATGTGGGTTATTTAAACTTCTTTGTATTAATAATTTCATTCTCTGCAGTCTAGTTGCAATCTTAAGTGTCTATATAAATCTATTAGATCACAGACAATGATGTATTTCTATCTTTATTGATTAAAGGAAGTTGCCTTGACAACAGATTGAGATTGCTGATTGTTAATGATATTGACATTATTTTAAGTGTTGACTGCTTTCATATATTTATATATATTTTATAAATTTGATTAAGGTATTTGCTTCAATCTATAAAAAAAATTTGTTGTAGGACTAGAAACTGACTCCATTTTATCAGTAGTGGAAAAAAATTGAGGCATTTTATATGAAAACTGATGATAAAAATGATACATATTAAATTGAATGTTATGTTTTCTTATGTGATAGTGGTTGTTGGAATAATTTACAGGCAGCTTTCATGAATCAACAAGCATCAAGTTATAATATAGGTTTGATGTAGATTTTTGGATTTAAATCGATTAAAAGGACAAGAACATCTTTCAAACATCTTTATAGTAATGCGATGATTGCGATATTTTTCTTTTCAATTTAAATGATACCTACTCATTGCTTTGAAAATAACTTGTAAAGTTTTTAATTTAATAATTACCACTAAACAGAAATATTTTATAAGTTGATGATGAAAGAAAATTGTCAGTAATTTTTAATTTGGATGGTTATAGTTGAAGAAGACAAATTATTTTAAAAAATTTAACAACTTCCAATGTGATGTTATATTTAACAAATTAAATAAAATACAAGATTATAAAGCAATGTCACATTATATATGACTTGCTTTATTGATAATTAAAAAATTAAAAATGAGGTCTTATATAAGAAAGATATAACTATTTCGGCTAACTTTGTTGCATATTGGGCTGGTATTTTGCTAAATTTATTATATGAATTGACATATGGATTTCTTTTTAACTAATGTAAAGCTACTGAACAAATTTTATTTAAGAATGCTTCATAATATTTGTATTGATGATGATTATGATGATAAGGCCAATTAATATGTTCTTCAGTTAATATAATGTGATAATATTTTAATCAGTAATTGTAAAAACACATCTTCATTTGTGATTTTATGACATTGTTAATTATGATCAACACCTATCCTTGGACACTATTATAAATAATGTTTGTCTAAAAGTTTGTGATGATGGTATTGTAGTTATAATTATATGGTAGATTATTTCCATCATCTAATATTAATTGTTAAATGTTTTTAAGAAATTGCAAATTTCATTTAAACTTTTCAAACACATTTAATTGTTAGTAATAGCACAGAGAGTAGTATATAACACAATGTTTCAATTTATATCCTTCTTTTTTCAGATGTTCCCTAGCCTGACTAATGATAGTATTAACAAAGGAATTAAATGTGGGATTTTAAATCTCTGAATATTGAATTTAAACAAATTCTTCAGCCACTTAGAATATTCTGTTAAAGACAACAATCAGTAGAAACTATATATTTATCTATAAGAAGTCTCCTGATTTCTCCATTTTTTTTCGTAAGAACAAAGTTAATGAGTGATTTCCAAAAATTATAGATTATCACACTAGGTTGACTAATGTTATTATTAACAGTTGATTGTATTTGAAAAATATACATAAAGTTTTAATTTTTCTAAAACTATATAAATTAACAATTAATATTAAATGATGGAAATAGTTTAACATACAATTAAATTATACTAGTAATGTGGTGTGATGTGATGTGATGTGATGATGTGATGTACTGTAGCTTCTTAAACAGAGTCAAGAACCTCTCAACAATTATGCCCAGAGAAACCTGTTAGCCACTTTATTTTCCATTCCCCAGTCTACGTTTTCCCATATTCTGCTCCATCCCATTTCCACAACATAATCTTTGTCAACTCTATGGCCTTTATATCTAAATCCCCCTTATCTTTTCTCAAACCCAGCATAAAAAACAATAATCCATTTTCTGTATAATCACTTTTTTCATATTTATTCTTCCATAACTTTATTATATGTACCCTTTCTGTTTTCAAACATTTACATTCAATTAACAGAAGCCTAATATTTTTTATTCCTTCCTTACATAATTTACAGACTAAATCACTCAGATTTTTCCATTTACATGTATATTCTCTTGTTTCTAAAGATCCCGTTCAAGCCTTAAATAATAAACTACTTTCCTTACTATTATCATATATTAACTCAACCTAAAATTCTGTTTATTTCTATATATATTTAAATGCTTTTTATTCTTCATACTAGTTCTCCATCTCTCTAACTCCCTATTCTTTATTAATAAATCTATTCTTTTATCCCATTCCTTACTACTATAACACTCAACAATCCTCCTAACACAATCATCCCATCTTTTGTACAAATATACTGATATAAATTCTTTATCCAAATCTTTTGCATACTGCATTACCTTTCTCACCCATCTTGTTACCTGCCCTTTACTTGTAACCCAATTAAATACTATTTTGGCTATTCTTTTATTATTCATAAACTGTAATCTACCAAACATTTTCATTTTACTTTTTGCATCTCTCATATGAAAACTTGACCATCCCATTTCTTCTTGAATTGCCTCCCTTGCTGTCCATTCATCTGCATCCAATGCATGTCTTCCTACTTCCCTTTAAACTTTTTCTAAGTAATTTAATACTCCTGTACTAACACATAATGCATCATTACCATATGTTAATCCTGCTACTGCAACTCCCTTCCATATAATTCTAGCTATATCACATTTATTATATGAAAACATTGTTAAATTTCTTTATCAATCCCTTTCTTTTCTTTGCTTCATTTGTCAATTTTTTCTCCCATTCATCCAAATATTTTTTTTCATTACTTAAAATAATTCCCAAATAACTATATCTATTCACCACACTTAACTTAATATCAATAAAAATTCTACATCTTCTCTTTCCCCAAACTCTCCATACAGTACCGCCACCTAATGCAAATCTTAGTAATCAATGGATGCAAGAAGGTTTGTGCATAAAATCCCTATCTAGAGCATAGGAAATAGTGATCATGTGATGTTTTCATGGTTTATGTGATTACTACTATTAGAATTACTTTAGTAGCAACATTCGAATGTAATGTTATGCAAAAACACTACATTTGTAGTTTGAATTTTCATTATAAAAAGTGAATATTTTATAAACAAATTTAAATTTACAAATATAATATGTTTTTGCAAGCATCATATTCAAATGTTAAGACAAATCTAAAATAATTTTTTGGTGAAATTTAAATGAACTTTTTTCTCAAAAAAAAAAAAAAAAACGTGTTCAAACAATTTTTTGTTGACAAAATAAATTACGAAACTATTGAAAGTCATGTGATTTTTTTTTAAAATTAAGACTTAAAAAATAAGTTAATTTTAAAAATTACAACTTATTTATATATAAACTACAATCTTTTATAAATATCATAATGAGGCTGTTATAAAGAATGTTTTTCTACTATATATATAAATGTAGACTTTTAAATGTTCAAACTAAACTTATAATTTTTTAAAGGCATTCATAAAAAAAGTACTTTCTATAAAAAGAAATTATTCAGTTATTTTTGCAAAATTGTTAGAAAACTAGTGGTCCTAAATAAATTATATTACACCTTTTCTAGATATTAAAAAGTAATTTTAGTTACAAACATATTACTTTGTAATCTGGAATTGATTTTAGCAACAGAGGTCACATACTCTGACCCATAAGCAATTTTGTTGGCAATTTCTGATTTATAAAAGCTACATGCAATTTTCAATTTGTGAACAAAAAGCATAAAAAGATAAGAATACTTTGTCACCAGCAAAATATTTTTATAAAAATTATAACAAGAAAATATTTTGTTTATATAGATATTTCCATTATATAATATAACACAGTCTTTACTTTTATATATATATATAATAACATAAGGGATATATAACATAATACTAACACAGTCTTTACTTTTATATATATATATAATAACATAAGGGATATGAACACAAACTTTCAATCTCCTTTAGCTATCCACTCTATCTCATATATCCAATACACGGTTGTATGAGATAGAGTGGATAACTGAAGGAAGATTGAAAGTCTGTATTCAAATCCCTTATGTAATTACATCCAAAACTCCAAGTATATAAATTATACTTGTATTCAATCAAATACTACATATATTTAGATAGGACTTGAACTCAGATTTTCAAGTTTTCTACAGCTATCCACTCTCTCCTTTTACAATCGATACACATGACCACATGCATGTGAAAAGATAAATGATCTCCAATATATGCATTTTTTTCCATCATCAGATTTTTGCTGATATGGATGGCTGAAGAGTTGGAGGGTGGAGAAAATTGAAGCTTGTTCATTAAAGTTTGAAGATTTGCTCACTTAATATAAACTGAGCACCGACTGTATATATGTGTGGGAGATATAAGTGGTCATATGTATTGATTGTATAAGTTGGAGAGAATAGCTGTGGAGAGCTTGAAAGTCTGAGTTCAAGTCCTGTCTAATTACATTAAATTTAGAATAGATAATATACATGTATTTAAGAATTATATATATATATATAACTACTTAATACACCTCGTTTAATGAATATATATGTAAATGGAAGTAAACTACATTTATGTATGCCATGAATGAACAACTCTGTACTACAATAACTGTTAACGACTTATCTGTTCTTTATTAACATTTATTGATAAAGAGGGTTATTTACTCATAATACACAAAAGTATAGTTTACTTTCATTTAATTTACATATGCAGATTATTTATTCGGTATATAAATAGTAAAAAAATTCACTGTCTAAACTAGAACAATGTCAATCAGCTAAAATTAAGCAGTCAAACGATGATGGCCTAGCAGTTAGCATATCTGCCTTCCAAGCAGCTGGCCTGGGTTTGCTTCCGGTCAATGCATTTGACATATGAAAAAAAAGATGGATTACTATCAATCTATCATTTCATAAGGATTAGAAATTTACTTAGCTCAGTGGGAGGTTCAGTTACTTCCATTCTAATTATATATATACACCTGGGTCTCGTTTTACGCGATAGATAGGTTCCTCAGAAAACACACGCAAACGAAATCGTGCAAAAATAGACGTAACTTACCTTGAAAAAGGGGGGATATGGACTGTGATTTTTCAAAACTCACGTAAAAGCAAAGCACCAACGTAAAATTTACTTTAAAATTCGTGCAAAAAAAAAAATAAGGAAATAAAATATGACTAATAAAAAATTTCAAATTTGAAAAAAATTGATACAAGACAAACTTTTTTTAACTATAATATTTAATTTTATTCAAAACAATATATTTTTATGCATAATTTACAGTAATTTATATTTTTTATACACGTTTTAATTATTATCGCTATTTGCCGGTAAAAAGGTTCGTTTGCAAACTGATAAAAAAATCAGATTCTTCACAAGATGAAATACAACTAGCACCAACATCACTCTCATGTTGTGTTAATTAATGGTTGTCTGGTGACAACGTAATTAGTAATTAATCTAACAACTAAAAATTAAATTCTTATTTTTGTCTTTAATTTTCAATTTTAATTGTGCCCACTGCTATTACTCATCTTTTAAAAATAAACTTGTGGACACTAAATGATTAATAATTGATTAAATGTTCTTTTTTAAAAAGCAAAAACAGAATGTGATTTAAAATGCAAAATTAACACGCACAATGTTCGAACAAATTTACATTATAATCTTGTAAAATTTAATGTGTGTATACATAAAATGTGGAAATCATGATTTTAATTTCATTATTGCATAAAATCTTACTATTATAAAGCACTGAAAATATTGAAATTACTAAGTTGAAAGTCGAATTTCAATAATGTGCTATTACTTTCAATATAACGTGAGTGCACAAAATTTATTATTTAAAGTAATAGCGCAATATCGAAGTTCGACTTCCGGTGAAACACGAATCGCGTAACTTCAAAATCGTGTTAAATAAGTCCGCGTAAAAAGAGACCCAGGTGTATATATATATAAGTGGTGATTTTTCAAAAATATCAATATGTTAAATTATGTAAATATTATATACTGTACAAATATTCACTACACATTTTTATATGAGATTAAAATATGTGTAAAGCTATGTTTGAATTATATATTCGAAATATCACACCATTTGTTATTAAATTTTCCAATGGTATGTTTTCCATAAAATTAAGTTTATAATTTCCTGTTTGCTTAAATTGGAATTTCGTAACATACAAATGCTGTTGCAGGATAATTTAATATTAGATGGAGTAATACTTTTCATATCTCTGTAGAAAATAGCTATTTTCTATAGGATTGAATAAAATAAGATTCTTTAAAGTTAATGGTATATCTCTAAATTTGAAATGCTAGAATGTATTTGGTTATGAAGATAATATGCAGTAGCAAAACACTTCCAATAATGATCAAGGATTATCACTTGGACATAGTATTCAATTGTGCCATTACTCTACCCACTTTTGAACAGTCGACTGAAGATACATAGAATAAAATATTGTAACTTTTAAAGTTTAAATTATAATCAGCATCCAGTGTATTTATGCTGTCAAAATATTTAAAAAAAAAAAAACAATTGTGCTTATTAAAGTTTCTATGCGATTTTTAATTATGCTTTTATATAAAAATTATAACTTCAATCATGCCACATTACTTCAACATAAAATGGCTTTTGTTTTTGACTAAAAAGTTTGGTTTTCAAATATTGCATCATATTTATTATTAGCAAAAATGATTTTCAGATTGGCGCTGCATTGTTTTGTGCAATGGTGGACTCGAGAGCTTACGTCCTTGGACTACAGCTTTAACCCTGACCCTTCTGGTGCCCAATTTTTTGTGACCTCCCAAGAAATAAACCATTCAATTATTATTTTGTATCTTCATCAAATTGCTATGCAGAATATAGTGCAGTGGTAGAGTATCAGATTCTGACGTAGGATCTTCAAACTGGTTCCAGTTCTGGCACTTCCAAATTTCAAACTTTTTACGAACTCTTGAGCAATAAAGTCATGTGATTATCTATCATTAACAACTATAATATTATTAAAAATTGGGCACAATTATGTTTATGTTTATATTTTATACGTCTCTTATTAAGAATAGAGGAGATGACGATGATATGTGTAAAATTCAAAATAATCCATTTAAAACAGAATTGAAGCAGACAACTCGCTATAGATAAAAAATCTATTTAATACATCAATCCAGCTTTCATTCCTTATTGGAATCTTATCAAGATGTTTGTTTTTACAAAATCACATGATCAACTATTCTACAGCAACTAACCCAATGGACATTATTTACATTACAATGAATACAATTTAAAAAATGCTAATGGCTTTTTTGCTCAGGAGTTCATAAGAAGTTTGAGAACCAGAATTGTGAGTGCTAGAACCGATTTAAATCAGACACTCTACTGACCTCTCCAAGCCATGCAGAGTAAAAAAAAACACTTATGGCTTTATTGCTTGGGAGTTCATAAGAAGTTTGAGAACCAGAATTGTGAGTGCTAGAACCGATTCAAGTCAGATGCTCTACTGACCTCTCCAAGCCATGCAGAGTAAAAAAAAACCCACATATGGCTTTATTGCTTGAGAGTTCATAAGAAGTTTGAGAACCAGAACTGTGGGCACCAGAATTGATCCTGGGATCTTCTGATCCCAAGGCAGATGCTCTACCATCTGTGCCAAATCGCTCAGGATAAAAAATATTAGTAAAATATATAAAACAGGCAAAACTCTCTATACAGTACTGCCACTCAGTGGAGGCCAGAGTAATCAATAGATGCCAGAAGGCTTGTGCATAAAATCCTTATCTAGTGCCTACTCATCTAATATCTCCAGACTAGTTATGAGCAAGCATAAGAAATGGTGATCATGTGATGTTTAGTGGTAAAATATATACATATACATAAAAATGATTAAACTTTTTACAATCCTTTTTTAATATATATATGTATATACACAAAACAATATAAAAAATATTTTAAATCATAAAGCTAAAGCTTTCAATAATCTAACAATACTTATTTTCTCTCTAATTGTCCTGGAACTTTAACCATGTTTACACATTGCTTAAATTTTCATGAATATACAAGATTTCGTGACATTTTTTTTTTTCATTGTAATTTTTAACATACCTTATTATTTGAATATGTTTTTCACAATTTCATTTTATGTCCAGTATCCAAAAAATGTATATATGAAAGTGGGCATTGATAGATTATTGAAAACTTTGGTTATAATTTAAAATATTTTTAGATTGTTTTGTATATATATATATAACAAAGAATTATAATAAGTTTAATTATTTTTATTAACATATATGTATTTTACTAATTATGTTATTGTAATGTAATGTAAATAATGTCCGTTGGGTGAAGTTGCACATACTACTTTTGGGAAGCTTTTACCCACAATAAAGTGATGCAAACTTAATTTTTACCATATATACATAGAGATCGAGAGAGATAGAGAGAAACTGAGATATAAATCGATATTATAATAGATAATTGCTGCAAAAGGTCAGCATACGTTTAAGTCTTACTTTCCTCTACTAGTTTACTGAATTATAATTTAACTTTGCAAACGGGTTCTAAATATTTTGACTTTTACTCAACGAAAAATAAAAAGATATTACTATTTCTTTTACAACTGAAGAATATTTCCGAATATTTGCACCTACTAATTCTACTTCACATCTTCTAAGATAGTATTAATAAGAGGGAAATGTTAGTTTGCACCTGATAGCAAAATCTATTAATTGTCGCACCTGCTCTAGTTGATCTTTTACCTATTATTTTAGATGAACTTAAGTGCTTCATAAAAGGGACTCAGGTGTGATAATCCTGTTGTATCAAAAAGAGTGAACTATATTAAGTCTTTAATTTGAGTTTCTTATAAACTTTGATACTTTTACTTGGAGTAAATGTTTATTACGTGCTAACATTCATAGATACATTTATTTAAAATTCACAAATTAAAAAGTAATCTAATATTAATATAAAAAAATAACAGCGACAAACATTTTTTAAGACTTAGTATTAGTAAAGTAAAATCATGCTTGATGTATATATTTAGTCATATTTTTAAAAATAATCAGAATATAAATATTCACATTAGAACTACATACACGCACACATGGTTGCATGAATAATTTTTGATTATAATCTTTTTTCTTCCATAAATCGCAGGTTAGTTAGCCTTTTAATTAAAAAAAAAAATTGTTGAATAAAAAATATATTTTTTTCAAATGTTAATTGTGTAATTAATGGCATCACGTGCAGGTGTGCAAGTTGTATGGGCACAAGGACACTTTATCAATAGGGGTGCCAAATTGTCATAATAATTGATAAAGTTTATATGGAAATGAAAATGTTTAGATTTACGAATCACTCTTTGTTAAAAACACTTTCTGAGTGTAAATATTTTTTATTTAAATATAAGAGAATTTTTAGTGTGTGACAATTATTAGAAATATATTAAATATTATAAACTCTACAAATACAATTTATCCAAACTGCTTCAAACATTTTTTAGCAAAACTCTTTATTTGTACATATACATACAACTATGTTTCGACTGACCTGCAGTCTTCTTCAGAGCAAGTCTTTAAACACTTTTTAGCAAAACTCTTTATTTGTACATATACATACACCTACATTTCGACTGACCTGCAATCTTCTTCAGCAAGTAAACTTGCTCTGAAGAAGACTGCAGGTCAGTTGAAACGTAGGTGTATGTATATGTACATATAAAGAGTTTTGTCAAAAAGTATCTGAAGCAGTTTGGATAAATTGTATTTATAGGATATTATGGCAAAAATTTTAAAGTGTGATTTTGGTAATATTATATACTCTATTATTTCTCTACGCCAAACAGATGGTACCATTTTGTGACATCAAGTAATAAAATGTATTTGTAAATGAGAATATTTAGATTTAGAAATCACTCTATTGTCATAAACATATTCCTATTGCAAATATTTTTTATTTAAATATAAGAGAATTACCTTTTTATTCACAACTGTTCAAAATATATTAAATTTTATATAGTATATCATGATATTAAATTTTCTGTGACAATTAGTACAATTTATTTGTAAATAAAAATGTTTAAATTTCTGAATTACTTTTATTAAACATCTTAATTTATATATATGATACATTACTGCTAATAATTTATTTAAAAATAAACTTATTTGAAAATTGTTATCATAATAATTATGCATAGTAGGTAATTTATCAGTCACATTTTATAACCTCTTGCGTCACATGTTCAGTATAGCTGAGGGATTAGAATATCATATGCTGAAATGTGGAATCTGGGGATTTATTCCAGTATAATATCATGTCTTTTTTTAATTACAATATTATATTTTTTGTTTTTAATACTAATATTATCTTTTTTTTAAAATATTTTTTTACATGTTTTATTAATCTGCTTTTTATTGGATTTGAACTGTTATGGAATTTTTTATTTAGCTGAAATTCACAACTGATTTATAATATTACCCAAATATACAATGTTCCAAGTCCCTCCCCCCAAAAAAAAAATAGAATTAGTAAAAAAAAAATTTTTTTTAAAAAGATATTGTGCACATTTCATTAAAATGATACTATTATTTAATGTCACTCTATTAACTGCAACAACCATACAACATCACTTATAATATTCAATTGGGAAAATGCCTACAAAATTCTTTATTTATTTTAATGGGAGAAAAAAAACAATTGTTTGAGTTTTTTAATTATTATAATCTATCATTAACAAAAAAAAGTCCAAGGTGTGGAAATGGTTTCTAAAGTTTATTGAACAAACAATATAAGTGTGGATTTGTAAATATTCTATTATTGAAAGAATATTTGAGAAAGTAACTTAATTACTAGAAAGCATAAACAAGGTTTGCATTAAATTCAAATTCCAAATGAAACCAAGTAAAAAAAGAGTTATGTTTAACTAATTAATATGTTAGGTAGAGTCAATCCCATTAAACATTTTATTACAGTGTGGCCACCAAAGTTCAGAAAAGTTAATTGTAAATACAAAGGTAAAAAATGTAAATAATTATAACTTTTTGATATTCTATGGTCTTTTGTTAAATTTTGTTTTAATTAATTAATTTATTTTATTTTATGAGCAAGGGTGGAAGGAGAGAGAACTTTTTTCACATGATAGAAAACATTTAGATATTTTAAAAAATAATATCTTATTTACAAATATAGATATATAAAAACTGCATAAATTGATACTTAAAAGAGAATAATTAATTATTTATTACAAATTATAAATACAATTTTTTTTTATATGTCAAAGCATTGGCTGGGAAGCAAACCCACAACAATAATCTACAAGTAACTGCTTACTTGCAAGGCAGCCATGCTGATGTCTCAGCTACCAATGCCTGTAAATACAATTTTGAATCAGTATTTGAAAAAATAAAGAAAAATACATATAATGCAAAAATAGATATTTTCTTTTCTTTAATGTTTTATTGCAAATTCATTAATAACATTATCCTAATCTAATTTTTTTTTATGAATTTTGGTCCAATAAATAAAAATACAAAGGAAGAAAAATCATTCTTCATCTATGCTGATTTCAAATTAACTTGACCAGAACATTTCAAAACATTTACATATACTAAAAATTCTGCATAACTTCTAATCAGTTCTTCTATAATTGTATTACTTTGCATGTCATATTCATTGTAGGGCCCACAAATTATAAAGGTTTTGCAGAAAAAAAAAAAAAGGAAACAGTTTCATTTAACATGTGATAAAATAAGTTATTTTTTGATTTTCAGACAAGTCATGGTTTATTCAGGCCCAGGGACTTGATAAATGCAAGGTATTGTGATCACACTACTCCCAGATTGGCTCTATTCATGAGATTACAGGCATTGAAATTTAGTTTGCATAAAGGTGCCTCTTACCCATATTGCAGTCATGATTGAAGGAAAATATTTACTAAAAGTGGATAGAAACATCTACTGGGACTTTTTTAAAGGTATTCCAAAGTTAAAAAAATTACAT
Source organism: Epiperipatus broadwayi (assembly GCA_028023455.1). Classification (NCBI taxonomy): domain Eukaryota; kingdom Metazoa; phylum Onychophora; class Udeonychophora; order Euonychophora; family Peripatidae; genus Epiperipatus; species Epiperipatus broadwayi. Next base: position 16,989,820 of record JAQFVV010012403.1, on the reverse strand, counting down.
TTAGGCCAATTTTTGCAGTCCAAATATCAAAAAATTAATATCACATGACTTACATCATGGCTATGCCACATATTGTAAGTTTTACAATAACTAATAGATACAAGCAAGTTGGCTTAGATTGAAAATACTTAGAACCCAATTCAGGGTAATAGCTTAATAAAAAAATAGAAAAGTAAATGATGACATTTAGAAGGTGCATTCAATCCTAAAGATCCATGTAAACTGTTCCAAGTTCAAAACTTTCCACTGATGAAAGTCATGAACTAGAAACTGGTCTGGGGATATTGGATAAGACAGCACTGGGTAGAAGTTTATAAAACACTATCATTTGGCATATCTTAGTTACTAAAGCTTACAGTAGGTGGCATAAAGGCAGTGGAAAAATATGCTACTGAAAAGTCAAAATGTTGGAAAATTAGACACCATATATTAATAGTTTTAGTAATATGACATCACCAAAGTTTCAAAAGCAGAACTATAATAGTAAAAAAAAATTAAGTCATATATCATGTGACTTAATTTAATAAGCTTATACTACAAGTGTAATATAATGAGTGTGCTAATAGCTTCTTAACAGGCTTTTACAAATATCCCTATCCCCAAACCAGTTTCAAGCTGCTAGTTATCATCATTAGCATGTTCATTATATATATATATATATATCATACACATGCATAATGTTATTAATATAAAATATTTGTTGAGGTTTTATTGTAAAGTTGTAAAATATCTGTAAATATAAGTGTGTGTATGGTGTGTCAATTTATTCTCTTGAAAAAAGCCTAATAATACAAGTAAGAATGTTGTTTTAGTTATTTTGTATGCTATAAACTTTAAATTTATATATATATATATATAAAATACATATTTTGCGGGTTCATCCGTGTTAAAAACTTTTAATACCAATACACTGACGTTTCGACTTGGTCACACAAGCCATCCACAACTCTGTGGATGGCTTGTGTGACCAAGTCGAAACGTCAGTGTATTGGTATTAAAAGTTTTTAACACGGATGAACCCGCAAAATATGTATTTTATATATTTAACCCGTGCAAATCTTCGTTTTAACATATATATATATATATCATAGTCATGCAAAATATCTGTAAATATTTGTGGGTGTATGGTGTGTCAATTATTATCAATTATTTTGTCTATTTTTATATATGTTTATGTTGTGTGTTTTCTTGTATTAAATGATTAATAAGTAAAATTACATAAATTTATCATGTGCCATTTTAGTTTTATCATACAATTTATTTCCATCATAAGCGAAATAGGTTTCCCAGCTGAGTATATAGAGGGAATGCAATTGGATTATTATTGAATTACTGCTCATTTATCAAAGTCTTTCCTTAGAAAAGTGACTAAGGATAGTGCCATCCATATCCATAATGGATGTGTATAATTATTTGTTCTTCTCAAATGGGTAAAATTATTAAAAATCTCGTGTGGTATGAATAGTAAATTCAAGAGCTTTTATAGAATAAAACTTTGGTTTTATTAATGAAATTAAGTACACACTACATTATATACATATATAATAATGTGTATATAGAGACCACATGTGAGATGGATGGATGAAATAAGAAAGTGTGTAGGGATGATGTGGAGAAGAAAAGCTAAAAATCAAAGAAGATGAATTGAACTTGAAGAGACCTTCATCCTGCAGTGGATTGATAATGGTTGATGATACTGATGACAAAATAAATATATATGCATAAGAAATATACATATTAACTTACTGTAGAAATATCTAGTGATATATATAAACCATAAATACAGGAAAGCAGTCAACACTTAAACAATATTAATATTATTAACAATCAACAATTTCAATCTGTTGTCAAGACAATCTTTTAATCAATAAAAATCAAAATCCACCCTTATCTATAGTCTAATACATTTATGTAGACACTAATGTTTTCAACTTGACTACAGAGAGTGAAATTATTAAATAAACCTCATTAAACAGATCCAATCAATTTAAAGTAAAATCATACATATTAAGTGAAGTTTATTTATAATATAGTTTAGGTTACAAAAAAGAAAAAAAAGTCATACTTTCCATTTAAAGGGATATTTTTATATTTTAAGTTATTTAATGATTTATTCTACATGTATGTAATAATTATATGTATTAAATATAATAGGCACATAAGAATATATATATTAACTTTTAGCAAAAATATCTAGTGATATATTTATATATATGTATATGTGTGTATATATATATAAAAGCTACAAATGTCAAGTCAATTTATAGTACTATAGAGTTTTACATTGGTATTTACTGTATCAATATTTAAAAAGTTAAAAATAAATATATTTTTTGTATTATATACTTTTATTTACTGTGCACTAAAAAGCAAAAATGTAATTGTTTCTTCAACCACAATTGCGGTTTTTATATTTAACTTGAAATAAAAACATGGGGATGTTTGTCCAAAAATTAATTGTTAATCCTTATTCTTCATAACAAAAAATTGACTTAATTTCTGAACTCCCTAATGTTTTTATTTCAAGTTAAATATAAATATCCCAATTCTATTTGAAGAAACAATTATATTTTTTTTTGCTTTTTAGTGCATGGTAAATTAAAGCATTTAATATAAAAAATATTTCTAGTTATCTATATTAAAAAAGAACTTGTTGGTAAGCTATAGTTAATTATTGTCAAACTGATTTTTCAAACAAAACTGCCTTTAAGAAGACAGTATTATAAAATAATAGTGAAGTAACTATGTTATGATTATTGTAACTATTCACTATTTTTATACTTACTGCTATTACTATTTTTTAAACAAAAAGATTAATTACAATTATTTGTCTATAAAATTATTTTATTAGTTTGAAATATATGCTTTTTAAAAAGATTATAATCTTCTAGTTTTTTTTGAATAGTTTAGTATTATTTCAAAATCATTAAAAGATTCACTCTATAATATATATATATATATATAACTTCCCCAAATTAAATTATTTTAATTTTAATATTTAACAATTTTTATAATTAAAATAATTAAATAAAAAAATAAAATATTTAAATTAAATTAAATAAAAAAAATAATTATTTAATAAAAAATATAATAAGTTAAAAAAAAAATAAAAATTTTTATAAAAAAATAAAATAAAAAAAGAAATTAAAAGGTAAAAACGATGAATATTTTTATTATTAAACAAAAAATTTTTTATATTAATTTTTTTTATAATAAAATTAAAATTTTGAAATAAAAAAAAAATAAAAAAAAAAAAAAAAAAGAGTATATAAAAAAAAAAAGTAAAAAAATAAAGTAAAAAAATAGAAAAAAATTTTATTAAAAAAAATTTAAATGTAAGAAAATTGATGTATGAGATTTTTTGTATTTATTTTTTTATATTTTTTTTAATAAAATTTTGAGTTTTAAATAATACATAGATAATTGGAAAGTACTTCTATAAAATTGGTATATATTTTTTAAAAATTTTTTTTGTTTTAATTTTTATTTTTTTTTTAAAAGATATATATATTTTTTTTAAAATTGAAAAAAAAACATGATAATAAATTTACATATATATATATATAATGATTTTGTAATCTTTTATTATTTATAGTTTAGACTGATCTACAATCTTCATCAGAGCTATTACAAAATTTTCTTCAATAAAAATTCCAATTAAACAGTTAAATTTTTATCTGATATATTTATTCAAAAAAATTATATAACAGTTCTGAAGAAGTCTGTAATCAGTTGAAACTGTAAATAAACTTTTAATTAACATTTTTACTGATAAAAAAATAAATCATGGCTTTAATAATGACTGTAAATTAATTGAACATGTAAATAAATAAAAGATTATAAAGGCATTGGTTTCAAACCCATAAATAGACTTTTTTTAAATATTATGAATTTGTACATTTAATAATTAGAGTACAAAAATAACATTAAACATGTATTGAAGCCTCAAAGACAAAAAAAATTTATAACAACTTTTGTTTTTAATTCTTTTATGTAAGAAGATAAAGTTTTTTTTTCATGTGTCAAAGCATCGGCTGTGAAGTGAACCCATGAACCTAGGACAACTGCTTGTAAGGCAGCTATGCTGACCACTCAGCCCCCACTGCTTGACAAGAAGATAATGTTTGCAGTATCTTTTCTTTGAAAGTTGCAAAAAAAAATTGACATCAGTGAAAATAAAAATTTAATTAGTGAACAAATAGGTGGCATGTTTTTAAACAAAAATAATTTTTGCTTAGGTGAATTATAAATGTTAAGTGAAATATTCACTCAATCATGACTCAATTATATAAGTTAATATTTAAAAATCAAAACAATAGAAAACAAAACAATGTAAAACAAGCATAAATTAATAATATTATATAATATAGTATAAAGAAATCTGAATTCTCACCTTTATAATGTCTTTTTTTAAATAATGCTCTAATGCACGATATATCGTATCTAAAATATTTTTAGTAACCAAAAGTGATATAAATTATTACAATGATAAATTTGAGAACTAATTTTTTTTTAGAACTGAACATTTTAAATTTCCATTTAAATTTTTTTAGAATTAATTAAAATATGTATTAGGTGACTTTGCTAAAAATAAAATTGAATCAATTAATAGGGTTTAAAAATTAATAATATGTAACTAACAATTAAACCAATACTTATTTCATTAGATATCTTTTACTATGCAAAAATTTATTTTTAACTTGTTAAAACTTTAATAAGAGTACTAAACTCTCCAGTCAGTAGTACCACCAAGTGAAAGCCTTTTGTAAGCAATGAATGCAGGAAAGGTTTGTGTATAAAATTCCTATCTAGTGCTTAGTCACCCAACATTCCCAGACCAGTGTCTAGCTTAGGGCTTTCATCAGTGAGGAGCCTTGGATTTGAAAGCACTGCATGTAGATCTTAGGATATGATGCTAGAAATTAGTTTGGGGATGTTGGATGAGTAGGCAGTAGATAGGAATTTATGCAACAAACCTTCATGCATCCATTGATTATGAAGGTTTGCACTTGGTGGCACTACTGTATGGAGAGTTTGCTACTCTTATTAATAGCATGTGCAAACATATGAATTGGAGATCATGTGATTGTTAAAACTTTCTTACAGTTTAACTGTCAATCAGTTTTTTTCCAAGCTATAACATATAAAGATATATGAAACCATAAATATAATTTAAATTATATATATATATAACTAAATATAACCAATTTTATAATTTGGATGTGTATATGTATAGTGTATAGATAAATTATATATATATTAATGAACATGAATCAAAGTATAAAATTGATTATATTTATAAATTATATAGGTTACATGTTTATATATATGTTATAACTTTGAAGATGGCTACGGACAGTCAAAACTATAAGGAGGTTTTGTCAAGTAAGAACAAATTATTGCATAGTAAAAAGTGTGTAAAGGGAGAAATATTTGTTATATTAGAATTAATCAATACTTAAAGAAATGAAGAATTGAAAGAAAAATTAAATATATAAATAAAAGAATATTTATGATATCTGCTAAAAAAAATGGGGTAATTTTATAATGAAAACTTTTATATAAGAAAAAAAAACATCATTAAATTTGAATTCATGTCCTTATTCACAACATTAAGTTTTTTACTAACTTTTAGCTCTTTTTATATTTTAAAAAATGTGATAATAAAAATTATTATAAATCTATTAATAGTAATATTCAGTATTTTGACTATATTTTTTTTTTCCATGTATCAAATCATCGGCCGGGAAGCGAATCCGGGACAACTGCTTGTAAGGCAGCTGTGCTAAACACTCGGCCACCAACGCTTGACATTTTGACTGTATTTGTATGTCTATATAGATTATTTTTTTAAAAGAATACAATTACAAGGAAAAAAAGTTCTTTATAAGAAAGTATTACACTTACGAATAATTTTCTTGTTTTTCCGTTTTTTTTAAAAAACAAAACGTTATTGTTTATAAATCATTACTTTACATTTGTGCAGTGAATTTAGATTCCATATTTGCTCAAATTTAGATGTAATATATACATTAAAATATAAAGTTGTTGGATAAAAAATGAATACATGAATGAAAAAGAATGTCAAAGTAATATTTAAGTTATTTGAAGCAACTAAAAATTCCACAGTGAAAGCATTTTACTGAAATGATAAATTGATGGAGATTAGTATGGGAGAGATGGACTTTTCAGACAGCAAAAAAGGACAAATTTTTAGAAAGGTCCATTAAGCAATAAGATCAAATAAGAAAGCAAAAAAAAAAAAGTTATCTTTGAATAGCACGAATGTTCATACAAACAAATCCTATGTGTGTATATATATTATACAAGCCTGTTAAATTTTCTCTCTAACATCAGGTGGAATAACTAGTCAATACAGTAATAGCATTATGTTAAAAAGAAGTGGAATCGGCAATAGAGAGATTAGAAAGAGATGCAAACATTAACGGATGACAAAAGAGTGCATATATTTCTGGATCTTTTTTTGCTGATAATATTTTTTTTATGTGCAGAACATAGAAATAACGAGATACTTTTGGAGAGTTGTGCAGAAGTGGATAAAAAAATGAGGATTAAATTTAGTAAAAAAAGAAAGAGTAAAAATAATGATAATAAATCAAGCGTTGATGGCCGAGTGGTTAGCACAGATGCCTTACAAGCAGTTGTCCCGGGGTTCGCTTTCCAACCGATGCTTTGACACATAAAAAAAAAAAAAAGCAAAAGAGTTTTGTGTATGTGAGTATGTGTGTGCGTGTGTGTGAGTGGGGGGGGTATATGAAGAAAATAAAAACATATAATTAGTTAGGAATGATTTTAGATAATTAAAATAATTATTTGGGTGATGTAGCAAAAATTGTATGAAAGTAAATTAATCTATGGAAGGATGTTTGCATGTTGTGATTCTAAGAAAAATTTAAACGAAAGTAGAAAGATATGCTTTCATGCGAATATGTGATGAGCAAATGATGGGTACTTAAAAGTGTAAAAACCAAGTAGAAAATGATTGGTGGATTGCAAATATGGATAATAATAAAATAGCCTTAACAACTTTTAACCAAGTTTTGAGTAAAATATAAACAACAAAGCAAATATGAAAAAGATGAAATGAATGTTTCATGATGATTGTTTATTGTTACACTTTCAAATATTGCAATCAGAAGAATTTGTTTCATTAATAAAAAGCAGGGAGTTAAAGAGAAGTAGAGCAGTTATGGAGAATAAAAAGTTTGTGTATATATAGAAATAAGTAAGCTTACCAAATATAAGAAGTCTTATGATAGTAATAAAGTAGTTAACTTCATAATGCTCATCCAAGGTCACTATCAACATGAGAATATGTGAATGGATGGATTAATTTAGGTAATTTACTGTGTAAGATATATAATGAAAATGCAGAAAATATAAGGCCTTCATTAACAGAATGTAAACACAAGCAGGACAATGCAAATAATAAAATTGTGGATTGTAGAAAAGTAAATGTCAATTAAGTGATTATATAGAAGTGGATTTTTGGTGTTGTGTTGGGTTTTAAGAATCATTAATGATAATCAGGTGACTATTGAATGGATAACATTTGGAAATTAGATTATAATGTAAATCGATTTCAGATTTTGGATGTTATGTAAAAGAAAATAGAGATAATTGGTTTCTTTTGGTTTATTGGCTGAGAGATTTTATATGTAACAATGGAAATTCTATATTGCATCATGTCACATAAAATAACAATTAAGGCTAAGGCCAATTGCTTTTAGATTTATTGTTGTTGTTTTTTTAATGGATTAACCTATTGTAATATTTTACTGTGCTTTTTTGTCTGTAGATATTTATGTTTACATAATGTTTATGAACTAATGAGATAATGCATAAAAATATGTATTCAAATACTAGTATATCTTAAGTTAGATATAATTAAAGGGGATTTAAGCCAGACTTTTAAACTCCCTTCAATTATCTACTCCATCTTATACAACCAATACATCTAACCACATACATGTGAAAAAGGGAAATGATCTCCAATATATGTATTTAATGATGAACCAGCACTCATCAGTTGGTCAAGATCATGATCTCTCACATATATATGTAATCAGTGCTCAGTTTACATTACAATAGCAAAGTTTCCAACTTTAATGGACAGACTTTAATCTTCTCCACTTTCCAATTCTTTAGCCACCCATATCATTAAAAATCTGATGATTGCATATTGGAAAGTGGAGAAGATTGAACCCTGTTCATTAAAGTTTGAAAATTTGCTATTTTAATATAAACTGAACACTGATTATATGTATGCATGGGATATAATGATTTGAACCAACTGATGAGTGCTGTTGCAGCATGAAATATGTATGTTGGTGATCATTTATCTTTTTCACATATATATGGTTATGTGAATCGGTTGTGTAAGATGGAATGGATGACTGAAGGAGGTTTGAAAGTCTGGGTTCAAATCCCCTCTAATTAAACGTGTATTTTGTATTTTGGGTAATCTAATATAATTAAATTTATTTATCAATGCAAATCTCTTATCATAGCTGAAAGTACTTCTTTTTGTAAAAAACCCCGATGCATTTAAATTGTGATATTTAATGTTGTTGTAGCTGCTATTTTTTTTTTTAAAGTCTGTAGCTTAAGTTAAGAATCATATTCCTTTAGTTATAAATAACTTTTCTTAGACATTCATTAGACTAGAGATTATATACTTAATGAATAATATATCTGTAATTTAATTTTCACTACACTATTCTCACATAAGATAGGTTTGTTTCTATCCACTTTTCATATCTTGTGGGGGGGGTATAATCATAAACGTATGGCCAAAGAAATTAGTGAGATACACTACAGAAGTATTATATATCTTTAATTCTTTTAAATGCAATTTAAATTAAAATTGTTTTAAAGAAATTAATTAGAGGTGAGAGTGAGGCAAACAAATGCGGCAACAAGTTTGAATTGATTTAAATAATTGTTTTTAAAAAATTTTCTCAAATAAGTTTTTGTTTAATTATGCAACAACTCAAAATATTAATATCACTTATGCTCTTTATTACTTTTTACAATGCTTTTTTACAACTCACTATTGACGGTTGTGATTTGGAAATTTAAGTAGAAATTCTGAAGAAGGTTGCTGGGACAATCGAAACTGTCAATAGTGGGTTGTAGAAAACATTGTAAAAAATAATAAAGAGCACAAATGATATTAATATTAAATTGATTTGGTAATGCAATAAGAAAGATAAAGTTATACCTCAGAATATTATTGATAGGTAATAGAAAGTTGAAGTTAAAAGTAAAAACAGAAGAAATGACAAAATCTTGAAAATAACATAATATATAGTTGAAATGTAGATTGGAGATGCATAGTGATATATGGATGTAAAGAAAAATAGTATGTGAAGGTTTATTTATATTAAAAATGAAAACCCCAAAACATATAATGTAACAAACTTGTTAAAATCAAATACTTAATCGCAATCTAAAGACTACTTGTATATGGTTTGCGAAATTCATACTTATTTGTAAAAGAAAATGTTTATGTTATTGGTATGACAAACACATGATATCTATCTGGCTATAGTTTTTCATTTATTTATGGCCTATGTAGTTTAGCACAGTGGTAGAGTTTCAGACAATGGAGTGTAAGGTTCTCAGATCGATTTTAATTTTGGCACTCCCAGAGCTCAGATTTCTTAGAAACTCTCAAGCAATAAAGTCATTCAATTATTTATTTATGTAGTTGATACAAAATACTTTTAATATTATCTCCAGTTTTTTTATACATCTGATGTAATTTAAAATTTGATCCTTAATAATAATATTGTCAGAAAGTTTATCTTTTTCCATCTAAAATGGTATAAATAAGAAGACATTTTATGCATTCTGACAATACATAAAAAGGAAGTCATTCAGTCACTCATTATCTTGCATTCTATCTATCTATCTATCTATCTATCTATCTATCTATCTATCTATCTATCTATCTATCTATCTATCTATCTATCTATCTATCTATCTATCTATCTATCTATCTATCTATCTATCTATCTATCTATCTATCTATCTATCTATCTATCTATCTATCTATCTATCTATCTATCTATCTATCTATCTATCTATCTATCTATCTATCTACCTACCTACCTACCTACCTACCTACCTACCTACCTACCTACCTACCTACCTACCTACCTACCTACCTACCTACCTATCTATCTATCTATCTATCTATCTATCTATCTATCTATCTATCTATCTATCTATCTATCTATCTATCTATCTATCTATCTATCTATCTATCTATCTATCTATCTATCTATCTATCTATCTATCTATCTATCTATCTATCTATCAATCCATCTATCTATCTATCTGCCTGTCTGTCTGTGTGTCTGCCTGCCTGTCTGCTTGCCTATCTGTCTGCCTGCCTATCTGTCTGTCTGTCTATCTATCTATCTATCTATCTATCTATCTATCTATCTATCTATCTATCTATCTATCTATCTATCTATCTATCTATCTATCTATCTATCTATCTATCTATCTGTCTGTCTGTCTGTCTGTCTGTCTGTCTATCTGTCTATCTATCTATCTATCTATCTATCTGTCTGTCTGTCTGTCTATCTATCTATCTATCTATCTATCTATCTATCTATCTATCTATCTATCTATCTATCTATCTATCTATCTATCTATCTATCTATCTATCTATCTATCTATCTATCTATCTATCTATCTATCTATCTATCTATCTATCTATCTATCTATCTATCTATCTATCTGTCTGTCTATGTGTCTATCTATCTATCATCTATTTATCTACCTACCTATCTACCTACTTACCTATCCATCTATCTATTTATCTATATGTATATAAGAATGCTATTAATATCAGCATTGTATAAACTTTTCAGCCGGATCAGACTTACCATTATTTAGGCAGTGAAGGTCTCTCAGCTTTTATTACAGAAAAATGACCAATATTTGACTGATCTCAGACAGTTGAAAGATGGAAAACGATATTAATAACAAAGAATCACATAAATAAATGGTCACAAAATATATGTTTACATTTTTGACTAATGAAAATCTTTTCTTTAATATATATATATTTAATGTTTTCATGGTTATATGATGAAAATAGTATTAATTTTTATAAATCCAGCTGTTCTAAATGGAAAACTGTCTGATATATATGTGAATGATTGTTCTTGATTCATACACAATCTTGTTATTATTTAAGTTATAATAGTTTTTCATTGAAATCTTAGTCTTAACAAGGATAAATGTTATTTTATCAAAAATTTGGAGATTAAAACAAAAATATAATATATGATATAATCCAAATAAAACTTTATACATATATTAATTAAAAATAATAACCGCGCAAAAATAACTTAGTGGATTCAAAATGAAAGCTGAATAAAGAGATGGTATAGAAAAAGAGATAATGACTATGAAATGTAGTGTTGGAAAGAAAAAACTGGTCCAGCAATGGAAACAAACAAGTGGGAAAAAAATATTTACTATATATACTTTTTTAAATTCTAAATGGCAAATTTACATTTCATAATCGCAGCCTTCCTTATATTAAAAAAGAATTATTTTTTTAAATGTTAAAGGCAAATAATGCATAAAGATGTAAAAATTAGAAAGTCTTTTATCTGTAAACTTTTTTAATATATGAAAGACTTTTGCTTACTAGATTTACAAAAAAAGGTAGGAGAGTATAAAAAATATTATTCCAATTTAATCTAAAGTTGCCAAACTACTTGCGCTTACAATTATGATAATCCTCCTCCAACAATAAATATCGTAATGATTATTACTATTAATTAGGAATTATTATATTCTTTTTTCATCAGGATATACACTTTAAACATTAATTAAAATTAGTATATTTATTATTATTAAATACAATCATGTGGGATAATTAATTCAATCCTATTTCTCTTTTTTCCATGTGTATTATCGTAATTATCATAGTTGTAAATATATGAAATTTGACAACATTAAATTAAAATATAATAATTTGATGATGATAAATACTGGGTGCAGATAGGAAAGACATGTGAGAGGCCAAATAATGAATGCTGGTGCAATGCATCTTGGGAGTTATTAATCTTTTTTAGATGTTTTTATTAGTGTATGTGATTAAATGAAAAATCATAGGTATATTGATGTATATAAACCTATTCACAAAACAACAAATCAGAATATGTTACTGAGATAATCAAACTATATCCTCAAAGGATCATTTAAATGAATGTGGAAATAATTCCCACTTTTTTATTATATTAATGTCAGGTAGGCATTATTTACAAATTTATTTAAATAATTCTTTGAGAGTATAGTTCTTCAATTATTGTTAGTAACATATTTAGAGTTGTTTTTCCATGAACAGGCTTCTATTAATATATATTTGGTAAGCCATAAAATTTTCTATGATCATTAAAATGATTTGAATTGGAATATATAAAACATTTTGTTTCTTCCATGTTAAAATTCACAACACAAAATAATGCAATCATATTATATGTTATTAATATGTAATATCAATAATAAAATGAAGTGAGTCATTTCCACCTATCATGTGACTAGCATATTTTTGAAAAAATAAAATAATTATTTAAAACTTGGAATATATACTAAATCTTACTTTTTAATAATAATAATAAAATAATAATAATTCAATATTATCATAAAACAATAATAAATTTGTAGTAATTACATCCAAAATCTTCCATGAACTCAAAGATGATAAAAAATGGATTGAAAAAATCAAACCTTTAACTAAATCAGCTGTCAGTCTAAAAATAGAACAAGCAATAAAATAAACCAATCAAACTACAATAAAAGCCCCATAATCAATTTTTACATGGGAAATTGTGATCATCATGTATATATAAATATTTCTTCTAAACAATCATTACTATGCTATTACAAGTAATCGTTGACTAGAATTCGAAACAAAAGGCAACAAATATTATGAATTACAATTATCATGCCATCATAAATAACCATTGTTTATATTTAGATTGTGAAACAATGTGTCAATTAAAATGGAGTGTAAAGTTTCTCTCTGAAGATCAAACATTTCCATTCTTAGCTAATCTGTGGCAAACCTTATAAATTACAGCTTTAATATAATAATGTCTAATAATACAAACTCATAATATTACACTTGTCAGATTTAACAAAGTAATAAATATCACATGATCACCATTTCTTATGTTTGCTTATAACTGTTATTAAAACAGGCAAAATCCTGCCTAATAGGATAGTGGTGGCTATGGCTATTAAAAAACCAAAGACACCAAAATGTATAGGTACTGAACTGAGTTCAGACCTATATGATTATATAAGCTGATGAGCTTGGTTTGAAAATATTATAATGTTTTCAGTTTAAGACTCATAATTTTATAATTAAGAAGAGATAAAAGGTGACTGCTGGAGGGTTGCATTAGATCCTAAGATCTAGGTGCAGTGCTCTCAGATATAAGGCTCCTCACGGATGAAGGCAACAAGCCAGAAACTAGTCTGGGAATATTGAATGAGTAGGCACTGGATGGGGATTTTGTGCACAAGACTTCTGGCATCCATTGATTATTCTGGATTGAGTGCCAATACGTATAGAGAGTTTTGCCTGTTTTAATTTAACAAAGTAATGAGTCCTAATTTTTTATAAATCTTGTTAATATTAATTAATAAATTACAGGTAAATTTACTATTTGACATTAGACATAGAAAAAGCCTGACAAATTATTACATAATAGCCAAGATAATGAACTGAAACAACTTTAATAAGAATGCAAAGCACCACACTAGTGTAACGATATTTTAATTAGTACACGTGAAACCAAATTCATTTGAGAAATTAAAATTTGCATTATGGAAAATATAGTTAAAAGTATCAATGATATTATTTGGTGTTTATTGTGTTTACTGTTCATTAATAAACAGTGCTTTCTCCCCAAAATTTAGAAAAGGTGTATAAAATATGTTAAAATTTTTGATATGTCTGTAATAATAAAGGGATCATAACTAAATAATATGTAAGAAAAATTTATAACATTAAGTGAAATTTTTTCAGATATTTTTATTAATATTTTTCAAGAATATGTGATGGAAAGAAAGTGTTAAATATATCTAAAAAAAGATATTGCACATAGAAAAAAAAAGAATAAAATTGGATTAATGATATCATGTGTTTTATATTTAATATTTAAAAAAACATTAATATTTAATTGGATTTAAAGTTATATTTAGTTTTCAGACTAAAATGATAATCTCTAACCTAATAAATGATTAGGAATAATAACTTGTGTATTGTCTAAAGTGGATGATATCAAAGTTGTGAGTACATAAATTTTGACATTTTTAGACCAAATTGTAATAATTTGATATTGATAAACAGTGAAAATAAATATAAGAAAAATTATAGAAATAGGTTTAAAAGGTAATTATGCTAACTAAAGAGATTTAGTAGAAGATATTGAAAGCTGACTGAAAAAGAAATAAATAAATAAAAATATATAAAAAAAGGTCAATAATGGAATAAATGAGAAAAATAATAATAATAATAATAATCATAATAATTTACAACGAGGGTTTAATTAAAAAGTCCAGTTAATAATAATAATAATTTACAACGAGGGTTTAATTAAAAAGTCCAGTTAATAATAATAATAATAATAATAATAATAATAATAATAATAATAATAATAACAATAATAATAATAATAATAATAATAATAATAATAATAATAATAATAATAATAATAATAATAATAATAATAATAATAATAATAATAATAATAATAATAATAATAATAATAATAATAATAATAATAATTTACAAGGAGAGTTTAATTAAAAAGTCCAGTTGTTTTGTGATCATTGAAATTAGGAAAAAAGTTTATAAAATTTTATGCCTAAATGGTAGCTTTAAATAAAACTATATTTTAAAGAAAGCTGAAACGATAATTTTGAGGTATAGTTTTAAAGAAAATTGTAAAGATATTACATTTTAAAGTTAGAAATAGCTATAGTTTTAAAAGGGTATATGAAAATAACAACTATTAAAAAAAGAAAGAAATGAATTGGGCATGTCATTACAAAAAAAAACATTATGAGATTATTTTTTTTAAAAAAAGAAACTACTATGAAAAAGAAAAAGAAGAAAGAATAATAATAATAATAATTGCATTTAAAATGTTAACATAGAACAATATTAGGAAAACGTAATATGTCTTATAATGATATATTACGTTTCTAAAATAATGGCGTAGTAATATATAAATAATTCTGTTTACAACACGATAATTACGTCCCCAGGAAACTACTTATTATAAAAATACCATTACAAAACATTTGTTCAAATAGGAAGTAAAGGGTTAAGAACAACTGTTCAAGGAAAAGCAATCAGTTTCATTCAAAAAAAAAAAAAAAATTAAAAAATGTAAAATACTGAATTCTATATAACATGCAAAATGAAATTGTTTATAATACATAATCTATTTTACATAAGACAAATTAGTTAAATAATCTAAAACATAAAATAATTATTTTTTTAATTAAAAAAATAAAAATGCAGATCCGTTTTTTAATAACGATAATTAAGTTATTATTATCCATTATTAGTCACTTCAGGGGTACTCAATTGCTTGGATGCAACTCAACTCTGTTATTTATTAGGGGTTGAATTTCATATAAATACCTGAGCAATAAACCATTCGATTATTTTAATACTGACGATAAGTAGTATAGGATTTTAATAAATAGTTTCAAAAATAAGCACCATTTATAGGTGTTATGTTTATATGTGGTAGTATATAAACACAAACGCGTGTGAATATGTTTTATACTATATTTATTAACGAATATGAATACAAATATACACTTTCGTATTTACACTATATTTACAATGACTATACTTCGCCTGCTACCGTTTGGGAAAGTCTAGCTCTTACTTCTAGGGTGAACTATCGGAGAAGGGACTGCAATTGCCTTTGTAGGTTCCATACAACCCCCAGATGTATCTTGGCATCCTGCCTCATGAGTAGGTATGGTGACATTTCTGGCTCTTCTATGACAGCTTACCTCATATCAATATTTGGTTCTAGCAGCTTCCAGTCCTGAACATAGATTTGTCTCACTGCATCAACCATTTAGCTTTGATAATTATTATCTAAAGAAAGGAGATTCTGTCTTCCAGCATTGTAACTGTTTCTGGAGAACATCTATATTGCTATTCAGGTTTAACAGTAGTTCTCTGACCTTACTTTAAAAAAAAACTGACTATTTATTGCCATATCCCCATCCTTAATAAAAACATTTAGATTTAGTGAGCGTCATTGCCTATTGGCCCATTCTTGCTGTTGGATATGCGTTATCTTTTTGCATATGCATTGGTTAGCAGCAATAAATACTCAATCTGAAGTAGATAAGATGGAATCTGGAGTAATCCATTACTTAAAGGCAAGGTGAGATATGACAATAGTCAAGAATAAATTTCACCTGATCAATTATATATTTGATTGTCAATAGAAACTACATTTTCACAGTTTTCATTTGCATTGTTTATTGACTTTTCATATTCAATAGCTTAGTTTTTTTTGCACCAAAACAAAGCATCATATGTCTTCTCCAACATCTACTAATGACAGCACCTGACTCAATATCATGGACATATTGCAATGGTAATTCCAATAAGATAGTCAGTAATCAAACCTGGATTGCTTATATTTACCCAGAAATCACCTTTTAAACAGTAAATTTTTTTTCTGAAGATATTGCATAGGATGACACTGGATAGAGATTTAGTAAGCATTACCTTCTGATATCTTTTGATTCCTAAAGCTTACACCAAGAGGAAAAATATGTATGAGAAAAAGAATCTGATGCTGAACAACATGATGTAAGCACGAGCCATGTGATGTCTAATTGGTTTTAAATGACCTTTTTATTATTATGCTATTTATGATAATGACATGATTATTTCAACAGCAGATTACCTGATAGATTTATAGAGTTAAAGAAGCAGGTTGGTTGCTTAAACTTCCATCTCATTAATTCAGCTTTTGGCTAGAAATGTGAAATCCACTGCTACTAATTCACTAGGTCCAATAGCCAAAAACTAGATTAGAGATCTGGTCAACAGAATCATGTGATGTATATTGATTACTCATGCTTACATAACCAATCTGGAATAGAGGATATAGTTTGGATTTGTACTTTTGTTTTTTGAACATTATCATTTATTTCACAAAATTTATTTCATAATTAAAAAATAAACCAAAAAATTACAGTTTAATATATCAGAAACTTTTTTATTATAGTGAAAGAATTGTATAATCTTTATATGAATATTTTATACACAGTTTTTTTTCTTTTGCACATAATCTTTGATGATACATGTGTTTGTGTCAGCACTTTATTTGTAAAAATTGGCTACACAATCATAATTTTGTGGTCGAGAGGTCAGCGACAGCCGCTTTACAAGCAGTTGTCCTGGGTTAGTGGGTTTGCTTCCTGGCTAATGCTATGACACATGAGAGAAATAATGCTATCCTAGCAGAATTAAAGATTTAAAAAAAGTTTAACTGGTAAAACAAATTTAGATCATTGAAACCAAACACACTCCAACGTTTAACTCCAGTGAGAAAAGATAAAAATCATTCAGTTTTTTTAAAAAAATGCTTGCAGTTTTAAAGCATCAAAAAAAAAACTTAGTTTGAGCCTGCATAGGGTAGAATAATGCCAAATTTTTATTACCAGTTATTTGAGTCTAATTTTTTTTTTTGATAAAGTCACAACTTTTGTTATGTTAAATTAAAAAAAAAACAACCTTTTAAAGAATTTTTTTTTAATTTAAATTTAAAATTGTTTCTGGCATGCTTTATTTTAAGTACTGAGTGCAAAAAAAAATAACATTTGTTTGTTGATGATGTTTTTTAACAATAGCTAATAAAACCATGAACTTTACTTACTAATGCTAAGACTAAGAAGAGAAATAATATAAAAATGCAAAATAAAAGAAGCTTGGCAGATAATCAGGATTAACAGTGATCCTATCAAAACACATGGTTTTTTTTAAATTTATAATGAATATATATATAAAGGTTTACTTTAATACCAAATTCTAAAACAGTGCTAAACTCTCCATACAATAATGCCATCCAGTGCCAGCTAATGGATGCAAAAAGGTTTGTGTGTAAAATCCCTATCTAGTGCTTACTCACCTAATATCCCCAAACTAGTTTCTAGCTTGTGAATTGCATCAGTGTGGATCCTTTGATCGGAAAGCCACAAACTAGAAACTTGTGTGGGATATTGGATGGGTAAGCCTTAGATAGGAATTTTATGAACAGACCTTCTTGCATCCATTGATTACTGTGGCTTGCAATGGGTGACACTACTGTATGGAGAATTTAGCACTGTTTTTACAATTTGTGTATGCATGGAAAATGGGGATCATGTGATGTTTAGTTGTTTATACCAAATTCTGTTTGATAAAATGCTGTACTTTGAAATTCCAGCTCAATATTTTTGAATATAACACCAATCAACATTCCTATGTGGAATATGATTTTAAACATTTTGTATAGTAATAACTTTTTTTAACTAAGTAACTTATATTTACTATTTTTATGCATATAAAACAAACTTTTGTTTTATATTTAATCTGCATCTTTAGTTATATATTTTTTTATAAATACATGTATAATACATGAAATCAGGTCACACCTCAACAGAACCAAACATTACAAAAAATCTCAATCTAATGGTTGTCAAGGCAACATTTTTTAAGATAAAGAGAGGTAACCCTTATACTCAAACATCACATAAATATATCTATTATGTGTCGATATATAAAAGAAGATATCACAATATTATTGAGCAATTGAATGTGACTAATGTTATTTTTATTAGAATTTGGCTCTGATTCATTAAGAATTTGTTTTTTGAAAACAAGTTAATTCATAATTATCTCAATATAAAACTCATGATAATTGAATTAGTATTAATGTACATTGAATATCTGTTATCTAATATTAATTGTTAAATGCCTTTAGAAAAATTCAATTCATTTAAACTTTTTACATATATTCAACTGTTAATAAAGCACACAGGTTAGTATATAACATAATATTTCAGGTGTTATTAAAACAGGCAAAACTATATATATTGCCACTCAATGCAAGCCAGAGTAATCAATGGATGCCAGAAGGCTTGTGCATAAAATCCCCATCTAGTGCCTACTCATTCAATATCCCCAGACTAGTTTCTGGCCTGTGGCCTTCATCAGTGAGGAATCTTTGATCTGAAAGCACTGCCCCTACATCTTAGGTGATCATGTGGTGTTTATTGGCTTAATATTTCAAGTGGTCTTATCCTCTTCTCTCTTTCAAGTGTTGCTGGCCTGATCGGTAATAGTATTAGGATGGGAATCAAACTTGGATCTTTAGAGTAATGAGTATTCTATCACATATAACAGACAGTAAAAATTCAATATACTTATCTATGAGAATCCACATAATTTGTCCACTTTTCACTAAGGTGTAATGTCAATGAGTGGCTTCTAAACACAGCTCAACTTATGAAGTTATTTGGTATAGTCAGCTGAGCAGATTTTTAAAAAAGTTTAAATAAAGTTTGACTGAAATTTCCTAAAGGTATTTAGCAATTAATATTAGATAATGGAAATAATCCAATTACAGTTAGTATTAAAATATCATTATCTCAAGCTTTCATGCAAACACAATATAATTAATATATTCACTTATTATACATGTTAACATCTTCCTAAAACTAATGTCTATTTATAGCTTATCAACTGTGATAATAATTAATTGTGATTGACAAATAACTGTGAATGGATGTTTAAATGATTTTAAATATTTCATAATAATCATGATTATCAGAAGATTACCCATGTAGCAGACATGCATATTTTTCTAAGTCTACAAAGAAAGCATAAAAGATTTCGTGAAATGTAAAATTGTGTGTATCAATCAAATGATGTCCTGTATGATTTAGGATTTGGTAGACTTAATGCACAAAACCTAAAGATACATAGTGAAGATTTAATTTTCATATTTGGCTTGAAAATATCTAGTGACTCCCAAAGTTAATTAACCACTCAATTATATTCTATAATGAATTTATATATTTTATTATAATAATAATAATAATAATAATAATAATAATAATAATAATAATAATAATAATAATAATAATAATAATAATAATAATAATAATAATAATAATAATAATAATAATAATAATAATAATAATAATAATAATAATAATAATAATAATAATAATAATAATAATAATAATAATAATAATAATAATAATAATAATAATAATAATAATAATACTAATACTATCTTTACCTACAATATGATATAATTAATTCTACACAAGTCTTCTGCAAAACCAAGTGTGTTGTCCCAAATATTTTGTATGCACCACAATGGGCCACCTCTTATAAATATCTTTATGCAGAATTTTTTAAAACCTTAGTATAGATAAAAATTCTTATATTTTTTAAAAAATCCCATAGCAGCAAAGGCAATTATATTCTTACAATAGTTTTTATAATAATTTCCAATACAAGTTTAAACTCCAAAAAGTGTTGAATTTGTTAGTAATTCTTTTATATTTAAAATGTTGTCTATATAATATTTAAATAAAGCAGAGGAAGTAAATGAATGAAATAAAGCCAGGTATTGAGACAATAAGGTTGAAGGAAAGGCAGATTAGTGTAATAATAAAATAGTAGTCATGTTAGTTAAGGTGAAATATGATTGCATGGAAGAGGAGGTCATGTCTAAGCTTATTTTATGAGATATTTTTTAAAAAGTTCAGATTTGTAGTTCTTGTGTAAAATTAATTCAATACAGTTTTTTGAAGAATAAAAGTCTATAATTTAAACATATATGCTGACAAGAGAAAAAGTGAAAAAAATGGAAGAACATAATCCAAAAGAAGATGATCAGTAACCAATGGAAGGAATTTGGAGAATAGAGGAGGTTTCCATATTATCCCAATTATTAGAAATATTTAAAAAAGATAGTAAAAAGAGAGACCAACAAAGAGAAGAAGAGAATAAAAAGAGAGACAAACAAAGAAAAAATGATAATAAATAAAGAGAAGGGAATAAAAAGAGAGACCAACAAAGAGATGATGATAACCAACAAAAAAGAAGAAAATAAGAAGAGAATAAAAAGACAGATTAACAAATAGAAGAGGATAATATAAAGAATCAACAAAGAGAAGCTGAAAATAAAAAAATAACGTAAGAAATGTTGAAATAAATAAATGTAGATATGCTACAGAAAATTGATAAAAACAGTAAAAATATGGCTGATGAAATAACAGACTGAATCAAACAAATTAAAGAACTTTTGAATGAAGCAAGACAAAACAAAGAAAAACAGGATATAAAAATAAAAGTGATACAAGAATTAATGAATAATAAAATTAGCCAAGTGCAGAAGGCAATAGAATCTGTGAATAATGAAAGTTAGGGAAGCCTAGAATTGATAGAAGAGCATATAAGGGGCAGACCTTGCTAATCAAATTAAATTCCTGTGGATTAGAGATGATGATAGAATCTGAGAAATAGAAAAACAATTGGAGGATGACCATAGACAAGATGGTCAAACCAAAATAAAAACCACTGGGTATACATTAAAAAGGAAGAAGTTGAAAATACAAAGATAGAGGAAGTGAAGATAGAGAGTCAATAAACAAATCAAATGCGTGAAACTGTAAACCAGTTTCTTAAAATAAGAATTTTTTCAGGAAATGCTGGTGAGGCACTCATTGAATTAGTCAATAGTCTGGAAAGATATTTCAGCAATAATGCCATAACTGAAGAGGCAAAGATAGCAATAGTTTATAGCCATTTTCAAGGTGCATTCCACGCATGGTGGGATTTGCTGTTTACCCATCCTCATAATTTTCTCAAATTCAAGCAATAATGTATCCAAAGAGAAGTGTTCTCCTGGTGAATCCTACCCTCCATTTTTTCAAAAGCAAATAGTGAAATTGAGAGCACTCACTGCAGATCCTCTCTCAAAATTATAAAGAATAAGAATATTAAGATATAGCTTCTCAAGCCATATTGGAAAGATGTTGATTGGCACTGACAGGCATACAATTGAGTAGGTGGCTGGAGTGTTAAATGTATTTGACAACCACAATGCTGAATATGCTGAAAAGGAAGAGGGATTTAAACCTCAAACTAAATCAATATACAGAGGAGATAATCTACAAAGGCATGCTGTACAATATGAGAAGTGAAAAATCAAGCATCACCATGGTATCATAACAGAATAAATGAAGTAACTCTGTGGAAGAAGATAAGAAGTTTAACTGGTGATATAAATAGTTCTATCAGAACCCAAATAGAAGATCTGGAAATGGATCAAATATTCATGAAGGAAATACTCATCAGGAATAGTATTCTTCATCCTATGACAAAACACAAACAATTGGACAAACCAGTAGTATATCACCTCACAACACAGAGGGTTATTATTAAAGAACTAATCATGATTCTCAGTCTCCCAAAGCAGGATGCAGTTATACTTCTGACCAAGAAAACAAAAAAGGCAAAACAATGAAACTGAAGATGATGAAAGAAGAAGATACTTTAAAAAAAATTGGGGGTAAATATTAGGAAGTATTAAAGCATTGCCTTTGGTGTTGATGGTGGGTTGTGATATTTCTATAGACATAGGAATGCAGGGTATGCATGATGCTTCAATGTTTGATCTCAGCACTGCACCAGCCTAAGATTTAATTTTTTTGAACAAACCCCTCAGAGGATCTGGTCTTTCTATCAGTAGAATACTGAATTGTTCAACAGGCACAGAATTGTGTCATGGGTGTGGCACCTATAAGACTTGTAAAATAAATGAGCAAGGTATTCCACCTGGCCAAACATTCTTTGGTCATTTTTTCTCTCAATATGCCCTCTAGGTAGTAAGTTGTGTTTGTGCTTAAATTGAGATAGCATTTATGATGCTCATGTTGCATTGCAAATGTGTTCCATGATGAGATTTTCTGTCCATCATGATCCTGGAGGCAGGCATGCATATATTAGACCAATAGTCACCCACCTCCAGAAATAAAAATAGATCAAATAAATGAGACAGTTTCCAGTGACCAAATAGCCTAACATGGCTTAATTAAAATTAAGTTATATCACAGCTTGTGAGTCCGTGTAAATGTTAATGCAGAGTAAAAGTTTTTGTTGTAGTGAAATGAAATTGACTGAATCAAATTAAAATATCAAGAAAGTGGTTCAACTCAATTTCAGTCCCCAAATTAGGACTGGGGTAATATAACCAGTTGGTTAGATAGCTGTATTAAAAAAAGTAAAAATTAGATAGGCAGCAGCATGTTTCTCAGGTTTGAGAATTTAAAAAAAATATTTAATTAATGGGGGAAATAAAATTTAATTTTCCAATACATATTTTTTATGGATCTTTATTTAACTAAATATTTTAAATCCCAATATAATAGTATGAGAATTCTCAAACATTAAATATATTTAAGAGTATTTTTTTTTTAAAAAAAAAGAAAAACAATAAGATTTTAATACATTTGTAAATTTTATTTTTAATTAATCAGAGTTGTTTTTCTTTCTTTATCTCTATTTAATAAAAAGAAAAATCAAATCAGTGCAATTAACTGATTATTTTGTAGTTTTTGCAAGAAGATTTGATTTTTAATTTAAAGGAATGCCAATAATTTTATGTTGTTAAATTTAAGTGCTTGGCTTGTTTTCAATATCAATGATTAAAAATGAAATTGTCTGAACCAGTGTATTTATAGAATTTTATCTGTTGGTTGTCATGAAAATTATCATGTAAGAGACAGATTGTAATTGGCTGATGAACAAGATTGTTCTAGAAAAAAATATATGTGGGGAATGTGAATAAGTGATAATACCCAAGTGTCTGGAAAGGTTATTGCTAACTTAATTGTTGAAGAGAGCAGTCAAATCTCAATTCTGCTGCTGAAAAAGATAGAAAAAAGTATTTCAAACTTAGCAGTTGAAGAGAAAGCAGTGAAGTTTTAATCCAGCTGCTGAAAAGAAAAAGACATAAACATTTACCAAGCTGTGGCATAATACAGCAGGAATCTTAATCAAGCTATTGAAAATAATAGCAGAAGATTTTAATTCAGCTTTTAGCATATTATGAGTTTAGCACTAAAATGGGTTGTACAATTTAACCATGTGTTAAATTAATCTAAAACTAAGCATCACCTTCCTCCATGTAACCTACTTCATTGAAAAAATTTCTTTTAGTCTGCAACCTAACTTTCAACCAAGAGCATGAAAAGTCTTTGCCTACATCTGTCTCACCTGAGAATTCAAGAGGAAAACCAAATGGACAAAAATGCTATTTTCATTCATCTAGAATTGCTACAGGCCCAGAAAAGGACAATTTTAACCAGACCCATGTTTAGAAGCTTTTAAATAGAAACTCCATTAGGAAAAATTGAAATTGCAACAGGAAAGGCCTCCATAACAAAAAAGCCATGGTTATAGGTATTTTTTATGTGTGCACACTAATTTTTATTAATAGAAAACCTGTTTTGATTCATAAATGTAATAAGTCTTTTTTTCCACTCAATGTGTCCTCTGGGTAGAATCAAAGGTTGCTTTCTTTGATTTTTGAAAATGTTTAACAAACTCTTGTTATTTTTAAAGAAAGAACCTATCAATTAATTTTATCAAACTATATATTTATTTATTTATTATGATGAAATGGATGTTTGAAATGATCTTTTATCATGTCTTTTTTTGTTAATTAGATATTAAATAATTGTTTTTAAAAAATATTCTTTTTTTAAATCTTGATTACTTTATTTTATCCAATTCTGGTTTCATGAATTGCAATGGGTATGATCTTAAATCACCACAGCTTATATTCTAGGATTTAGTTGTTTTTTTTCTTGATGATCTTAATAAAATTAGTTATTTATAAGTAGGGAAGCCTATGAATTGCATAAGATTATTTATAATAAGCTAATTTATTTATTTATTTCCTTCTTGCTCACAGTAATAAATTATAGAGTTCTTGATTCCTAAGCTAGATTTGTGCATAACAGCTATATGGGAAAGGGGGGTTATATGTAGTGTATGAGCATCCAGATAATGGTGACGATAATGATTCCTGGGTTGTCACAAAGAGGATATTTTTCAAAGTCCATGCACTACATTTTACTTATTTTGATCTCTAATTGGCCAGTTCTTTAATGGTACTAAATTGCCAGGGCATCGATGATGATCAGCATGTTTTAATATCCCAGCATTATTTTTTTGGTTGTATTCTTATGGATTAGCACTTAAGTTTTTGCATCCAAACTATGGTTTAAATAATTGCTCAAGCTGGCAAAGGCTTAATTGTTAACCTGGTCTACAGTAGACCCATTTCAAATCCTGTCACAAGATTGACTGTTGATTTATTTTGATAGATCATTCATGATGATGATGAATGATTTTTACTTTTGAGAAGTGCTAGTAAACTTATAGTTAGCTATGCTCATCTTTCAGAGTGATCTATTATGCTCATCCCTTTTGAGATTAAATTTTTATTTTTAACTTGAGGATAAAAATACAATTCCTCAGATTCCTCATAGTTTAAACCCCAGTTTTCTGTAGAGTTACAAATGGCTAACCAATTTAGGGTTGTTGATATTCCTGTACTGGTTGCCATCATCCTGGTACAACCCTTTATTTCCCCATAGTGTCACAATATATATATTTAAAGATTCTCTGCTAATAATTAATCTGATTTTTCACTATTCTAAAAATTCTGTGCACTAATGTCTTTTTAAATATTCTTAATATATATACATATATCAAAATTACTTTCAAATTCACAACTCAAACAGTTTAGTCAAAAAAATATAAACTCTAAAGCATGACCAATGGTTTCACTGCCACAAGCAGACTTCTCAAATGTAAAGAACTACAAAATGACTTATTATAAAATTTAGGAATAAAGGTGCATAAAAGTAGTGTTAGAAACAAATATCTTAGTTCTGATTTATATATCCACGAAAATGATACAGGCTGCACTGTTAATTTTGATGAGGCTAAGGTTGTCTTCTTTGAGAGAGATGAAATGCAAAGAAGAATTAAAGAATCTTTATTACTAAAAATTTATGATTCTAAAGCAATTATCTTATTTAAAAGTTATTTTAATATTATAAGAGTGTAAGAGAAGTGGAATTGTGGGTAATGTTTAGTTTAAATATGTTGTTATTTTAAGACAATAAACATCACATGATAACCATTTTGTAGTTCTTTACACTTGAGAAGTCTTCTTGTAGCAGTAAAATCATTGGTTGTGTTTTCAAGTTTATTTTTTTGGCTAGTTTGATTGAGTTGTGAATTTGGGGTAATTTTTATTATTGACTAGTTTAGCTTTAGTCTTTTAATGTTTATACATATATGTATATATAATAAGTTAGTTAATAAAATTGTACTTGAATTGAGTAAAAACTTATGGAGCAAACAAAGTTTGAAAAAAAAAATACAATTAATATTTATAATGTAATTGTTCAAAAATAGAATAAAAATATGAGGCCTAACGATTTGGATGATGAATCAATCGGTTTTCTATATCAAACTCTTGTCTGAAAAAACCCCCAAATAGTTTTATAAGTCTGGAGTAAAATGAGAATAATTTGTACATCATTCTAAAAATAAAACTGATATTCTTTTGTGCATTTCTAAACATTCTGTTTTGTAAATGTGCTCAGGGTTTAATTCCTTTTTGAAAATAGTTCTAAAATACCTTTGTATATTACATACACAATAATTGATATTGACTCTGAGTATGAGAAATAAGCTGTAATTCAAGACTTTTTTTATCCTTTGTTATGTACTTATTACTCCTATATAGATTGATCATGACTCAAGTTTTAACATAAATTCTTTGCTAAGACTTTATTGCAGTAAAAAGTACCCAAAACTCTCACACATGATTGTGAATCTTTCCTTTATAGTTCTTATACAAAATGCATCTTGTACTGATGAAACTGTCTTTGGAAAATCAATTTTAAATGCAAATCATTCTCAGATATCACGATAGACTTGTTTACCTCGAAAAATATCACACAATTGTTATTGTTATTAATTGAATTTGATACATTATCTATCTAAAACAATTTTATCCTGCTACAAATTTAATCACAAAACACTATTTAAACTGTGAGATGCTGTGATGTAAAAATGTTCAGCTAAAATTTATTGGTTAAATTTAAAATGATATTATCAGTATGTATCATGGAAAAAATACCACTTTCAAAACACATAATGTTATGGCTCAACCTACCTTCAAACAGTGGACTTGCCCAGATTCATAATTCATTATAACAGACCACTGAATTAATGGATAAATGAAGTAACAAATAACAGAAATAGGTCAATAGGTGAAAATGTCCAATATATCCACAAGCTCCTATTAAGAAAGGTGATCTAAGTATAAAATAGCAGTCTTTTTGGAAGTTAAGTCAAACAACAACAAAAAAAGTGTCAGAACTAAATGGTACTACACACATTGTTTTCAATATTGGTAAAGTAAAGAGACAAGTTTATGTTGAACTGGAAGCTGCTAGAATTTAAATCTACCAAAGACAAGCTATCATGATTCAGTTGGAAGAGTTAGGCATTCCGCTAAGGTACTAAACCTGAAACAATACAAGCTACCATGTAACCTGGAAGAATTAGGTACCATCTGAAGGCTCTTACTTTATTACTTGCATGGCAACTGTATATATATCTAACAAGTTATCTAGCTAATGGTATATCACTTGTTATTGCAAATATATATAAATATATTTAAAAACCAGTCAACACTTAGACAATTAACATCACATGATCATCATTTTTTATGCTTTCTTACAACTGTTATTAAAACAGGCAAAACTCACTATACATATTGCCACAGCAAGCTAGAGTAATCAGTGAATGCCAGAAGGCTTGTGCATAAAATCCCCATCTAGTGCCTACTCATCCAATATCCCCAGACTAGTTTCTGGCTTGTGGTCTCATATTGCCACATACAGCAAGATAGAGTAATCAATGGATGCCAGAAGGGTGTGCATAAAATCCCCATCTAGTGCCTACTCATCCAATACCCCCAGACTAGTTTCTGGCTTGTGGATGCCACAATCCAGAAACTAGTCTAGGGATATTGGATGAGTAGGCACTAGATGGGGATTCCATAAGCCAGAAACTAGTCTGGGGATATTGGATAAGTAGGCACTAGATGGGGATTTTATGCACAAGCCTTCTGGCATCCATTGATTACTCTAGCTTGCTGTGTGTGGCAATGCATATAGTGAGTTTTGCCTGCCAATATCAATAACAATCAACAATTTCAAATTGTTGTCAAGGCAATTGTCATTGACATTGGGATTGTCTAAGTGTTGACTGATTTTTAATGATTACCTACAATCCCCTTAAGCCTTGGGTATTATTACATTTATTATTTAAATAAATACATTTGTATATAAATAAAATACATATTTAACCGTACTTTAGCGACTCTGTGTTTATTCTATGTCTATACCTACAATAATAATAAACAACCATTCCAATTTTCCCGAAATCAGGTTTAAGCATTACATGAAGCATATATATATATATATAGAGAGAGAGAGAGAGCATAATATTTTATATAAAAAATTGCTGATTGTGTTAAAAGTTAAAATGATAAATCAAAATAAAAAAATATTGGTCATTCAAAATTAATCATATTTTAACAATATTTTATAAACTAAAATCTGTTAAATATTAAAAGGTAATTAATTTTTTCTAAAAGCTTTCCCATTAGTCAATCAAAACAACATGAATGCAACATAAAAAAGTAGATGTCTACCTACGTAAAATTAATTTGGTGTAATATTTTAACGTGATATATCTTTATATATATAAATTTTTTATTTTTCTCATGTGACTCATCAATTTTTATAATCATGTGTAATTTCTTTTAATAATGGAAGCTGAACCTCAACTCGGATCTCATAAAACCACGTTCACCTATCATTTTTCAAAAATAAAATATTTATTATATACTGCTTATTTTATCAATTTATAATTGATCGTGTAAATCAGTCAATCAGATTTTGTATATCCTATAGATAATATTAATTTGATATTATTAAATAAAGGAGTTTTGTAAAGAGACAGATGCATAATGTAATACAGTAAAAATGGAATGTTTTATACTCATGCATGCATATATTGATATACATGTATGTGTGTACTCATATATAATAATAGAGTTGCAGACGCGTAGTTAAAAGTATCAGATCCATTCTGACGTTAACAAATAACATAATTAAAAAAATAAAACTTGGTTCAGATTATCTGAATGAAAATATTAAATCATCTATTTAAGGGTGTTTAAATGTCATATGATTTCCCGACCAATTAAATATTCACTTATAATTATTACGGGATTAATATACATTATAATATATATCTAAATATTAAACCTAGAGTACACGACAAAACCTAGATTATCAAATAAATATAGATTAATCAATTTATATATAAATTGATTAATTCATGCTTATATAATTTTTAGCATACAAAACACACACATGCACGCACACACACATACATATACAAAGGTAATTTGAAATTCCTGATTCTCGGATTTATAAAATTTTTATATTTTAACATATCTTTTCTCTTCATTATAAACTCTAACTTTGCTGAAAATGTAAATAAATAATAATTTTAATGTATCTTATTTTTATATATTAAAATACTTTTTTGTATATATCTAAAATTATTTTATTAATATCAATATAACATTTTAAAATACAGAATATATTTATAATATTTTTGTAATGTCACTGTCATGAAAAGTAGGGATTAGTTTTATCCAATTGTAACACCTTTTGTGTAAGAAATTGTGATATAGACCAACTGATGAGTGCTGGTTTAGTATAAAATATGCATCTTGGAGATAATACATCATTTTCATATGACTTTGATCATATGCTTATGATTACACCTCTCCACAAGGTCTTAAAAATGGATAGAAACCAGTTCATATATTGTGTGGGAATGGTGTAGTGAAAATTATATTACAGAAATTTTATTCATTTAGTCAATACCCTCATTTAATGAATAACTAATAAAAGTTATTAATGTACATCCATTAAGTGGTTAGTGTCTAAGTTGTGAGAGCTATAAATTTGACACTTATCAATTATACTGTAGTAATTGGTTAACTATATACACTGCACAATGATAAAGATGTGTAAAAAATTGTGATTTTGGCTAAATATGCTGATTCAGCATGAAATATGCATCTTGGGTTTCATGCAACTTTTTCACATGTCTTTGGTCGTGTGATTACGATTATCACCCCTTCACAAGGTGTTAAAGCAGATAAAAAAGCAATCCCTATCTTGCATGATAGTAATGTAGTAAAAGTTATACTAGAAATATTATTCCAAAGTTGACACTCTCTAGTCTAATGAATGACAAATAAAAATTATTAGAAAATGTTTCTAATTTATATCAGCACACAATTGTTTTGTATAGCAGTAATTAAAATTATAAATTAAAACAAATTTTGTAATTTTGACTTAATAATAGAAGGTTTTGAATTGAAGTTGTTGAGATTAATAGTACTTACTTATATATATATATATATATATATATATATATATATATATATATATATATATATATATATATATATAACAACAAAATATAACAAATATAATGATAATTAACTATTCTATACAATCTTTCAATCTGCAGAAGTATTTCCAGTTAATTCCTTAACTCTCCTCAACTGCCATTAAATTCAAAAAACCAAAATGGAAGCAAATGTCACCAACTAAAATCCCATGAATCCCAAATTTTAATGTTAGGAAGCAACCATGATCAACTCAAATCCTATGAATCCTGAATTTCAACATTAGCATGTAATAAAAATTCAGGATTTATGGGATTTGAGTTGCTGACATTTGCTTCCAATTAGGTTTTTGAATTTAATGGCAGTTGAAGATGGTTAAAGAATTAACCGAAAGTATTTCTGCAGATTGGAAAGATTGTATATAGCAACTAATTACCATTATATTTATTATTTTTATTGTTATTACATCGTTTTTAAATAACTGACACTTTATTTGTGTATATATATTATAATGGTCAGGGATGATGATGAAACATCCAGTCTTACCACATCTGCCGACAGAGCGCCACTAGGCTACTTTGAACCTAGAAAATTTATAAAGTCGACAGATATGTGCTGTTAAGACCGCGACCGCCAGCCCAAGTCACTAGCTCAA
Organism: Epiperipatus broadwayi; assembly: GCA_028023455.1. Taxonomy (NCBI): domain Eukaryota; kingdom Metazoa; phylum Onychophora; class Udeonychophora; order Euonychophora; family Peripatidae; genus Epiperipatus; species Epiperipatus broadwayi. The sequence goes on along the minus strand of JAQFVV010012403.1, from coordinate 16,958,470 downwards.
GTAGATGCAGAAACTTAATATATTTATTTAAAATATATTTTTTATAATAAAAAATAAAAAAAAGCAATCACTGTCAGTATTAATACTACTAAAAAGATTTTATTTACGTATATAATTAATAACGCACAAACTTAAAAAATAATTGTTATAACAAAAGAAAGTTGTTTTATTCTGTTTCATTAGTTATTATTTTATTTGTTTTTAACTTTTATTCTTAATCTTAGGAATGTTGAGTATAGATGAGCTACCCAAACCACGCACTTAAAAGACTTTCAAACATTTGATTCTGGGCTAAAAATCCGCAGCCACACCAATGCTCGCTTCCAGATATATATCAGCAACCAATGCAATATGAACAGGTTAGCATTGAATCACGCCACCAGGAATGTGCGTCTGAACAGCATGATATTATTGGAGAAATCATGAGCTTCAACCAGTATAGGAAAGTGCTTCTATCTGGCAAAGGAATCGTGTATGTAATATAAAGAGAACATGCTACGTATGGATGGGAGAGTGGTCTTATCTTGCCGACTTATCTTCTCAATCCATAGAGCTGGAATGGGTCCATGGCACAGGAAATACGTCTGCGTCCATTTTCAACGATATGACTACCTCTTTGGGGTCATGCATTCAGTTGGACTCATCGCCCTAGGTGCTAACATACTTCACATTACATTGATATAAACGTCCATATATCTCTCCACCAGCATTGACACAACTACGAAACAAATAGTCCGAAATCAAAACCCTCTTTAAAAGTAACATATTTAAACTAGTCTAGCAGCCATCTATACTCAACTAACATTTAAATCATTTTATTAATGTAATTCAAAACAAAAAATATTTAATTTATAGTTTTAAAATCATTTTAAAATGAGCATTATATTTAACTTATTTTCTTTCCAGAAATACTATTTTAACCTATTTTTAAAATTTAATAATGCACAAATAACGAGGTGTTTCTATTTTTAAATTTAAGTTTGCAATCGCAAACTCCTACCCTATTACAAACAGATACTAATTAAGCATGAATAAAAATATAAAAAAAATACAATACATTTTTTTTTTAAGAGATTACGTTTAAGACTTTAAATAAGAGTTTATAGAAATAAAGTTCAGGTTTGCTTGAGAGAGAAAGTCTATTATTCATTTAAAGATAGATAAAGTTCGAAGATTTTAAAATTAACAGTTTATATTTCATTTATAAATTTATACTTTCCTTTGTTTGTGCTTGTTCCTTCGTGAGGAAGATCCAAATTTATACAAGATCCATTTCTTGTGGGCGATGAGGATTCATGAAGATGCATTTACAATGTTTTCTGAAGATGGTACCAGTGGTTTGATCCTGGGATCCGTGGAGAAGAAAGCTGCCTTCGGCCGGCCGCACCGAAGAAAGCACGATGAAGCTAATTACATTTTTTTTTTTTGTGACGGCGATAACTTTTAAAATTATTTTTACAGATGAATTCAAAACTTTAATTTTCTGATTCTCCAACTCCCTAATTAATGTTTTGGATTTCTTTTTATAGTCCTCAGGTACCTTATCTCTGGAATGCAGGATTCATCAAACATATTTCATATCTGTATTCCATTGGTTTATTTGGTTTGTGTCCAAGGTAAGATTTTGGGTTTTCCACTGAGGTCTGTGTCTATCTCTGGGCGGGAACTCTTATCTATTTTGTAATCATTTCTTTAATTGTGACTTTGCCTTAAGGATCTGTTTGTAATTTTTTTTTAATAATTAAAAAAATCTTCGCTATTATTAAAATCAAAAGGTTTTTTATTATATATTTTATTTAAAGATCAGAATCTTTGCTTCAATTCTATAATTTATTTATTTTTTTAAAGCTTATTTTAATATTTCAATCAATCTAACATATTAATAAATTAATAATTCGTTATTTGTGTATTTTGACAGTTTGTTTTTAATTCTGTATTAGATAAAAAAAGTTACTATTAAATTTGAATGTAACGCATATATATATATCCCGTTACAATATATATATATATATAAGTATTTGATATTCTAAAATTATATAATACAATAACAAAAGAAATTTGAATGATGTTATTGTTCAAGGATTTATACAAAGTTTGAGGCTCAAAAGTGTCAGAGCTGCAATCAATGCTAGAACCTGACATTTCAGAGCCTGGTCACTGTGTCAAACTGCATAGGGCTTTGCTTTTATAAGAAACATACTGATATAACATATTTACTTTTTATAGTCAAAGCATGTCCTTATAATAATCATAAATTTAAATGTAACTCTAACACCTGAGTTAGGTTTTTTTAGTTATACCAATAATATCTCATTTAGAATAAATTAACTTAAAGTTTGATATCGTAAAAAGAATTTTTTTTTTATAATTGTCATTTATAAGTGATTCAATTTACTTATTACTAAAGTATAACAATTGTTGTATAACTTATTTTTAATTACACATACATTACATATTAAGGACCTCATGATGTACTGTCAGCCCATCTGCCTTGCTATTGGATTCAAATCTCAGATGGATAAGACTTAATTTATTTTTCCATATTCTAATTAAGATCTTAGAACTTTTTTTCAGCCAACATAACTATCAATAATTTATTATTTTACACATGAATTGTAATGTACAATTAAGAGCATAATAAAGTAATTGATTAAAACAGGCAATGTATATATATATATTTTCAAATATTATTCTTATTGGAATGCAGATTTCACTTAGCTCAATCATATCACAAACACTCATCAGCATAGATATCAGACCAAACTTTAATCACTCTGGATGCATTTTTGAAACACCCAGTACACTTTTTTCAAATGAATAAAACATATACTCATATTATAATTTTAACTTTATTTACAACTTGTTTTAAAGATATACTTTTAACTTTATATATGTGTAATGCTAAATAATATTTTAATAGTGAATAAATATAATGTCATGTGAAATGTATCAAATGTATTTTAAATAATAATTAAACTGCCCTCTAGGGGCCATGTTCAATAACTTTTAACAGCAACAAAATTGTCCATTTCTTACTGTATTTTAAATCTTTTTATTTAAAGTTATATATATTATAACACTCTGATTTGAATTTAAACTTGGTGGCTTTATCTACATAAAAATTTTGTTAGCTTATTTTTTAACGTTTGATTCTAACATTATATAAATTAATTTAAAAGGAATTGAAATAGTTTATCTTCTTATTAAATGGCTTTAAATAACATATCGTACAGCCATAGGTATGTTTTTAACACGCGATATATTAAAATTTTATTATTTTATCTCACTGTAAAATTTTATGATTAATATTTTTTATTATTTTAGGATGATGTAATAAAATGAATAACATATATATTATGTTAGGAATATATTAATAAAAGTATATAAATAGTTTTATGCAAGAGCAATAATAAAATAAAGTATGTATCAATAAATTCGTTTGGTGACATTTTATTTATGCATACATTTCAAAACCAAGATTTAAATATAAATAAATAAGATATTAAATTATTGTTAAAGTATGTGTATGCGTGTATGAGTATTTATATGTTGATATGATTAAACAATGTTAAATTATGTGTATTTAAAAATACTGTTTTAAAATATTTAAGTTACTTAAAATGAGTATTTAAAATGTTGATTAAAATTACAAAATAGATTAGTAAAAGGAATGTCTATTTTATTTAAAATATAATTTTAAATTTATTTTGTTTTAATTTGTAAAATTATATATTTTTTTATTATTTTAAAAACATATAATATTTATTCTTATTACATTAAAAATATATTTTAATGTTACGAATGCTCGTTTGTTAGAAAAAAACTTTTATTGAGTGAATATATGGATAAATTTGACTCTTAATAGAAAAAACTTGAAAATTAGTTTAAAATACAGTTGCTAAAATGAAATGCCATAGAAGTGAAAATTCGAATAGTGACATAAGTATGACATCATCAAGAAAAAACTATTTAAGCCCCTGATCTTATATTAGACTCTCATTATTTGTCTTAACAACTAAATGTACATAAAAGTTTGTGCATATATATATCAATAATTTTATTTGAAGTTTAAAATAAATAAAATGGGCTAAAATTATTACAAACATCTGTAAATATATTAAATTTAAGCTTCATACTCTTAGTTCAAAATGCTCGAGTCTGGCTTATTTAAATATAATTGAGGCATAGATTAAGATGGGTCCCATCTTTTTCTAATAGTTCTGGCTTGTGTTTTAGAATTTGGAGTCCCATGTGATGCCATTATTCAATCTGATTGGCTGTCACATAAGCATTTTTAAGCGTATCTGTTTGAAGGTGTTTAGCTTTCACGTTATTACAAACATCTGTTTAAAAGATTTTAAGTCTTTTGAAAATCTAAGTGTCAGATAAAAATTATCTCATTGTGATAAATATCAGAAGTAGTGTGATATACTTCAGAGGAATATCTGGAAAAAAAAACAAACAACTGCTGTTGCTACTGTATAATCAAAGCAGTATTAAATACCATAACTTCATTAAAAATAAAACAAGTTGTCAAAATGGAAAATTTTATGGAATGCTAATAAGTTGAAATAAGTCTGGTTTAAATATAATATCTGTCTACATAACAGAAAACATTGTGGAATTATCAGTAGCATATATATAAGATTTTGAACTATAAATTATTATGTTTATGCGTGTGATTTCTGTAAAATGTGTAAGTGGATCATAAATACTTAACAAATATGGTTTTTAATGAGGTCATAATTTGATGAGAATTCTTTGTGAGTGGAAAAGAAAAGTTTACCATGTAATATATTTTTTTTATATCAATTCTTTATGTTTTAAGAATGCATGTATTTGTTTAGTATTAAACCATTAAGCATCACATGATCACCATCTCTTATACTAGCACATAATTGTTTATAAACAAGGCACAGAGTGGCACTACTGTATGGGGAGTTTTGCCTTGTTTATTTGTTTAGTATACGATAAAATATATTATTACCAAAAAGAAATGATTATAGTAAATAATAAACAAAAATAGAAACTATATTTTTTAATGATAATTTTATTTTGTTTAAATAAAAGTTTATTTGTTTTTATATTTAAAAAAAAAAGATTCTTATGTATGAATATTTATGGGTAATATTAATGTAAATGTAGATTTATTAAACATTTTGTGATATATTTTATGAGTGTAAATTAATAAGCTTATGTCTTTTGCAATAAGTGCCATGAATATATTATATCTTCTTTGGAACAAGGACATACTATTAGTATGTAGTTTGAAATAGACATCAGAATTGTGATGCCATTCTGGAAAAAACAGTATTTAAAGAATTTCATTCGGGTTGATTCTTTATGTTTACTATTATTATTGATATATATATATATTTTGTCTCTCTTCATTAAATGTATAGTCTTTATTGATAAATAGTGTCTATTCACTTACCAAAATATAATACATTTTCCTAAGTTTAAACTTATATCTTGTGGCATAGTAGTTATTATTTTAATATTTAAAAATATTCATTTTTTTATTTATTGATTGATTTTAAATTAACTTCAGAATATCACTTATATTAAAAGTTCAAAAATTTTTTATCGCACTAACTATTCACTTTTTGTTTTTTAAAACTTTTATTAATAAATAACTATATTCATCTATATATATATATTTTTTTATTAAATACCTTATAACCGGACTGGGGTTTCCACTCCCTCTGGTGGTTAATTTATTTCCTGATAAGCATATTGTAGGAAGAAAAAAAAAAGATTGATGTTACTCAATGCTGATGTTACCCCCTCCCCACCACCACCACAACAACAATATTTTCTGTTCATCAGAGGATGTAGCATTAAAGAGACTGAAAACATCTAGATATTTATCTGTTTGGATTCCCAAATGGCACCACTAGAGTTCCAGCTCACTACAACCTGACTAAGTTATGCCAGACATAGCTCAGGAAACATGAGATTCTGTAAACAAGTGCACTAATTGATGAATGGTGTGAAATGAAACTGATAACATATGCTGTTTTTGTGTAACTCTGATTTATTTAACTAACAGCATTTGAATAATTCCTTCTTATAGTTCATTGCAGTTCAGGTTCCATAGATCAGTTAGTCCATTTCATTGGTAACTTCTCTGATACTTGGTCCAATCATTGATGATTATACAGTGTCCATCATTTATATTCCCTCATCCGGTTCTTCCAGCTTTCACATAATAGGGATTTATTTAGATATCCATGTGTACATCATGGATACCTCCCCTATCATTTTTCAAGTTTAATTTCTCCTTTTGTGAGTCTAGATTTTCTTTATATGCACATATATCTAATTTTATAGACATGTCTATTAATCCTCATTGCAAAATACACTCAGGTAAGTTTGGTTTATATATGGATTAATCCTTTTATTCATTTGGAAGCCAATAATTCTATTAGAATATAATCACATATTTAATTCCTATGTACACATGCAGATTTAAGTCATTCATGTATATAAACACATATTTACTTCATGTATATAGAAGCATATTTAATTCATATATATATATATGCAGATTTAAGTCATTCGTGTATATAAACACATATTTACTTCATGTATATAGAAGCATATTTAATTCATATATATTGTAACGTTTTTCATGTTTTGCTAGATTCTGGTAGGCTATCTTTTACACACTATAAAGTGAAAGTTAATCAAGCTATGGAGAAAAAATATCTTGTTCCTATTTCCAAAAACATAGCTATATTTCCTGATTAACTGACCTACTAATTATTATGACAGGAATTGCCGACGAGGTTAATTTTAATTTATAAGAGGGCACCATAGTCAATAGACTCATAACCTCTTTGTATCCCATAATTTTGATGCAAGTAACTAAAAGATCAGAATGATTTCCTGTAACTTTATTTTTTTAGAGAGTATTATTCCCGGTGCTTAATCATCAAATATTGGCAAAGATAAATTATACACTCGAATCCTAATAAACTAACATTAATAAATTTAATAACTATTATTAATAACGCACAATGAATAGTTGATATTAGAAATAAATATTTTTATTCTAACAAATTAAAATATTAAAAACACATTACTAATTAATTGGAAAGACTACATGCACACTAATTCAGACATTAAATAACTTACTAAAACAGTTTAATAATTAAAGTTCACTTAAGTTTCTTCCAGGAAGTTCTTTGAATGATAATTCTGTAAATGTCCAGTAATATTATAATCTTATAGGAAGGATTGTTTGCAAATGCTTAATGTAATTACAATTGGGATTGAATAATCTTACCATAAGGTTTGTAGTATATGTTTTAAAGAACCCATTGAAGTTAACTAGTTTCACTCTGTTGACATTTTTGTAGATTCTTGGCCTGTCCTAATGGCTAGACTTGACGGTTTTTTCTGAGTGACCTATATGAAGAAAGGTATCTGAAAACTCATCACTTCCACTCTGCATGACGATTCACCTCAGCATATGAGTAATGATAGTCCTGCATATGAGTAGTCTGGGATAGGATATTTTCTTTATTCCAGACCTAATGGAAGCTCCTAGTTAAGGAAAAGACAAAGACTCAGTTGTTAAGTTTTTCTGACCTTTTATAGTCGCAATCCATTTTTAGACTTCTCTGTGTATCTATTTTCTTTTGTCCTTTTATCAGCATACAAGATAATAATCTTGTACACTCTTTCTTGAATTTAAGTTACAAAGACTTTTTTTTTCCAGCATAATTCTGCCATCTTTAATTAGTCTCCAAAAAAAAATTTTAATGATTGTAATCTTTTACTTTGGAATTTTTCTTTTTATTTGTTTGGATTAGTAATCTGTGTGTCATTTATTCTTTCCAATTTTAACTATTAATTGAATAAATAATTTGAAACAAAAAATTAATTTTCATTGTACGTTTAAAAAAAAAAATTACACAAACTAAAAAAAAAAAGTAAAATACGTCAATTTAAAAGATCTTTAAATTTACTTTTTTTTTTAGCTTTTAAATATTTTAAATGCCAATATCTTTGACCATCTATTTGTAGACGGTACAATATATATGCAGTTTTAAGTCATTCATGTATATAAACACATATTTACTTCATATATATAGATGCATATTTAAGTCATTCATATATATAGAGACATACAACATTTTATCGTTTTGTAAATTAATCATTTTAAATAACATTTTTTATTTTATCTTTTCCAAAATGCTTTTCTTCGCATTTTTATAAATATCTTTAAATATTTCAATGGTTATCTAGAGTTCTCTTACCTTTAAATTTATCTGTCGGCAATTTGCCACAAGTAAATCTTCTCATTAAAAGGGATTGATTTTAGAGCTGAATGGTATATGTTTCTTGATGGTCACTTAGGCATTATTTTCAACTTCATGGTGTGGGAAGGGAAGGTCAGATAATCTTCTAGCTGAACATTCTAATGTTTTCCATGTTGATATACTGCTTCTTCATCTTGCAGTTTTACAGTAACTCCAAGTTTCTTCTGCAATAGATGGCCACGGTGGCTCCAAGCTTATTTGGTTCAGTTTTTCTAAACTGTGATTAGCTGTGTAGCAATTACAATGATCAACTCACTAGTAATCCCCACAAATTGCCTGATTCCTTTATTTATATTCTGCTTCCTGCAATTATTTTTCGATATCTCTTTTTATCTAACCCTAATCAACCTGTTTTTCAAAAACAAATTGACTTCTTTCTTGCCTAAGGCAAGAAACTGATGCTATCTTTTTTTAATGAACTAATTACAGCATTTGTAATTCATAAACATTCATGCTCCAAAAAATTATTATATCAGTAGTATTAATCCACAAATTTTTAATGACAAAATTCGCTAATTAAATGGGTCATTTTGTTTTATAACTGCATCAGCTTTTTAATCAAACTATTTTAAAATAGAAAGGGGAGGTTACTTCAAGATATATGAAACAATGTGTCTGTTTCATTACCCCCCCATTAAATTTTGGGGTGAAATTGCCTTAAAACACATAATTTCATTTCACAAACTATAAAATTCACTACTCATGATAGTGTCTCCACTCGGTTAGATGATGTTGATAAAATAGGTAAGGTGAGATGGGGAAAAAGTGAATATGTGAATTGCAGCTCCCAATGTCAGGATAAGTATATGCTTAAGCATGGACTACCAGTATACAATGCATCTTGATGTTACAAGAAAATACCTCAAATTTAAGCACAACCATTCCTGCACCTAGAGAGACAATCCCACCATAAATAGTAGCCAGAGAATATTTTTGACACTGGGTAAGCCTTGCTCATCACTATGTGAGTCTTAGGGGTTTATCTATTCCTGGGACCCAGGCCTATTCTCCTACTGGAATACCTTGGACCTGTATCCCTAGGTCTGGATAGTGCTGAGAATACATTTTTTTGCATCATTAATGCAATGCATCCAAGAAGCCATGCTCAATTACTCACCTACTACTAACATGAAAAGCATAACTTCACACATCACTATAATCCCACTCAAGAACTTCTTCCATCAGTTATTTCCACAAAGGGCCATAACCTGCCTTGTGTTATATGTCCACAAATGCGTTATCTTAATTTTGAGGCATTGTCATGCCTGCCTCCAGCACCATGGTGAACAGAAACCTCATTACAGAACACAATTCTGCACCACAACATAATCATTATAAGGACTATGTCAGGTTAAGCACAATGTAACTTATTACCGGCACATTGAACCAAAAAATGACCAATGAAATGTTTGTCCATTTGAAATACCTTCCTCATTTAATTTATGAGTCTTATAGGCTCCACACCAATGACACAATTTTGTACCTGGTAGACAATTCAGTTTTCTACTGATAAAAAGCCCTGATCCTCTATGTGGCTTATTTAAAAGCCCAGATCCTCTAAGCAGCTTATTTAAAAAAATGTTTAAACCCTGGGTAGGTGCAGTGCAAAGATAAAACATTGGAGCATCATGAATACACTGCATCCCTATGCCTATAAGAATATGATCATCCACCATCAGCACTGAAGGCAAATCCATAATGCTTTCTAGTACTTGCCCCCAATTTCTTCAAAGTATCTTCTTTTTTTCTCAACTTTAGTTTCATTATCTTGTTTATTTCTGTTTCCTTGGTCAGAAGTGTAACTTCATCCTGCTTTAGGAGACTGAGGATCATGATCAGTTCTCTGACAATAACTCTCAATGTTATGAGGTGATATACTTTTGGATTATCTTATCTTTGGGTGTTCATCAGGCCAGACATCATTATGGTGGCTTGCTTCTTACCTTCATTTCTCTGGAACTCAGTGGTGCTACTAGACTTTTTAATTATCTCGGTCTGGTATGGACTATGAATTATGGTTGTCAATTTATAGTTTTTTATTCCTCCCCATCCATAAACACTTGTCTTCTCAATATTAATCTTCATTCTATGTTCCATACATTTTTCCTCCAATTTATTCAACATATTCTGAAGACTCTTTTCATAGAGCCATATCATCTGCAAGACTTATATATTTTGCATTCCTACCTCCAGCATCTGCTTCTCCACATTCTAAATGTTTATTTAACTAAGTCTTCTAAATAAACATTAAAAAGCATAGATGACATGCTGTGCCTTTGCCTAATTCCTCTTTTTATATTCACTTCATCAGCATAATAAATTAAATATATGAAAGATTTTGAAATAGAATCATAATTCTTTGCAAAAGCGTCTTAGTAGTACATATGCATTTAGCAATAAGAACTATGATATTACAATAGTCTCTTTATATCTGAAATGTTTGGCTCTAGAATGTGGTGTGGTTATTTCATAGAAGATAAAGGGCTAAACCCGATATGATAACAGTTTTCTGCTCCTGCCATCTAGTATAAGCTTAAGTAATTAGTGATTCCCAGATGCATACAAAATCTCTATCATTAGTACTTAATTCCCTATCAGACCCTTTTATGGCTTTTTCATGATTACTGAAGCTTAATCTAGGTGGCACACTTACATATTGAGATAAATTAGTCTCATGGTGTTCACAATTCAAAGCAGTCATATAGTTCAAGCAAGAATTGATTCTAATCTAAGCATACAAACTCACAATACGATTTTAAAAAGCTAAAACAGTTAGAAATCATTGATTTAAATATATTTCTATGATTTAAAATTATTAAGAATGGAAGAATTTTTTTTTTTAACATTTCAAAGTAAAGTTATAAACGTTATTAGCAAATTAGGTTTAATTATAGAGAAATTTTATATGCATTTGTGAATTACTGATTACTTAGGCTTATGGTAGATAGCAGAAGTGGAGAGTTATTCTTGTATAGCTTTTATCATTCATGAAATATTCATATCATCTTTTACAGCCAAATGTTTCAAATATAGAGAGATTTGTATAATCATAGTTCTTATTACTAAATGCCTATGTACTCCTAAGAAGATCTTGGAAAAAGTGGTGATTTTCAAAATCTTTCATATATATGTTTAATTTGTTTTACTGTAATGTTTATTATGAATAATTGAATATTAATCACATGATCACCATCTCATACTAGCACATAATTCTTGTATGGAGAGTTTTGCCTTTGAATATTAATATTATTGAAATATAGAATATTCACCATTTAAATTTTTTTTTGAATAAATTATTAATTTTGTTATTATAATCCGATCTTTAAGTATTAAACTTCCTGGACTCACATCTTCGATACTGTCTACTTTAGATAAATACATTAATGATTATTACTAATCATTTATTAAACTAGGGATTATCATATCATTTCTACTCCAGATATAAACTTTAATTTTTAATTAAAGATTAATAATATCTACTTTTAATTGAATGTAAACACATGTGGCTATGTTGATGGCAAACTTCAAAGAAAAAATAAGTGCCAGTTTGTTTAAATTGCAATGTTTTAATGAAGTGATATAAACTTGTGAAAAGCTGTCAAGTGTTGGTGGCCGAGTGGTTAGCCTTACAAGCAGCTGACCCGGGGTTTGCTTCACGGCCAATGCCTTGACACATAAAAAAAAAACATATGAAAAGCTATGATTTGATATATTTTTCTATTGCAAAAAATATTTTTATTTGATCACTTGTATTATATAATTATATTGCAATGCTGTGAACATTACTGAAAAATTTTCTAATAGAAAAAGTTGAAATGACATTGAAAAGTGTGAAAATTTTTAGCCATGTCTAATAATGAAATGGATAAAATACAAAACTCAACCACAGAATTGTTTTGTGTTCTATATCAAGATATAAAAGAGGGATAATTAAAACAATTAAACCATAGAAGATTAATTATATTTTTAAATAATACTGTACTCATAAAAATAATTTTTCCTTTATTCTTAGTCCAACATATTATTGCATAGCACTTACGTATTAGACCTGCTACCTATGTTTACAGAAGCAGAAGGCCATACCATTATCCAGAGGGTGTGTGTTTGCAGTTGTGACTTTTCAATACAGCATTATGCTGTCACAAACACTTCTTCCATGGGAGAAAGATACAGCATTGCAACATCACAAACACAGGCAGTAGGTTTATTATGTAAGTACTTAATGCACCTGAAAGAGTACATTAATATTTCTACGATTTTAGAGAAATAAAAGTTATGCATTTAATAATTTTAAAAAATATTATTCATGTTGTACAAAATGAAATGTAAAAAAAGTAAAATTCACCATCCTCTAATATATGAAAAAATCATTAAACTTTATGGTATATTAGTTACTAGCCCTGATAATTTCAGTATTGGAATTTCTATAATATTTATTTTGGTAAAACAACATGCTTTAATGTAGCAGTTAAATAGTTTATATGAAATGTAATCTTGAGTGAAGCAAAAGGTACAGGATTTATCTTGGGATTTAAATAGGTTAATTAAATATTAATGGTGTATCAATACTAGAACTCTATATATGTTATATTTAATTTAGTGGTGCTACCGTTTTTATTGGTTATATTGTTATAACATGTTGAATCCCAAATTTAAATCATCTATACTTTAATTTAAATTCATAACAAAATAAGATAGTAATAATATTATTAATGTTTTTTAAAATGTCATTAAAAGTAGTCAAAAGGTTAGTTGACTGGTGGATCAAGTGATGCTCAAACAGCAGAAATTATGGATTAAAGTATGATCCAGGATTCTTTAATACTTGAGACTATTGTTCTCCTACTGCATAAATCTGAATAGAATCATCATTATCATAAACCATTATCAGTCCCATGGAGGATGAAGGTCTCTCCAAGTTAAATCCATCTTTGGTCTTTAGCTTCTCATTTAAAAGTTGACCCAAAGACACTTAATACTGCAAGCAATAATAGAAATTAAGTAAGTACTTTGATCAAAATATGTTAATGATAAAAAATATAACTGCAGTCATGTGACATTGTAACAGACATGTGACAGGTTGTGCGCTACATTTTTATTTAATTGAAAAAGACAAGAACTTATTATTTTACTTTAAATTACTTAAGAATCAATCTAGATACATTTAGTTTTTAAGTTAACCACTCCTATTATACTAATCTTAACAGAGTACCAAGACTTACTGAATGGTGCTATTTCAAAATAGTGCTATGACAAATTTAAAAAAAAAACACATATTAAATATCAAAAAAACAAAAATCTCAAACAATATTTTAATAGAGCCAAATGTCACATATATGTTTTTGCAGCAAGGATTTAATGATGTTGAATGCATATTATCATACATTCAATAAATAGAACAAGACATAAAAAATATCTTGAAAAAAAAAAGGGTTGATCATAGCATTAGTGTAAAAATTTTTGTCATTACATGGTTTTTGTTAAGTTTTATAAGCATAATTAGTTTTCATATAAAATAAATGTTTTTTTGAAAATGAAGTTTAACAGTCATACTATATTTATTTATCACTGGTATTCATAAATTAATGCTTTATATTTATGTACAAAAACATTTAGATTAAAAACTTTATTAAACCAAGCCAATATAATAATTTTAAGATTATGTTATATGAAAAAATTAAATTTAGTCATAAGATTAAATGGTCATACTCTCCTTCAAAAATGCTTTAGATTGGCCTATATAATAGCATTTAGGTATAAAGACAAGATGGCCATTCTTATCTTTTAAAAATTCTCTATATTACATTTGGGTTTTAAAAATTGTCCTGTATAGTCACTGTAACATCAGTGAGTCATTAACAAAAACAAACAGCACATGTCAACAGCTGATTACCTTCTGATTAAAAATTACTAATAAAAACTGCCTAACAAATTATGTTGTTATTAAATTTATTCTAATATCCTATAATATTTACCAGTCATAAATTTAAATACAAGCATAATGTATATACTTATGCTTGATGTAATTAGGGGGCCTTAAACACAGACTTTCAAGCTGCCTTCAGTCATCTACTCCATCTTATATGACCAATGCACATGACAACCAGTAACAAAGCATGACTTTTTTAGTAATGGAAGCACAATATATCATCTTTTTTTATATTTCTATTTTATTACTGCAATAGTTTTTATGTAATAGATAATATATACATATTACATATATCTAGAAAAATCTGCAACTCTCTTAATGCTTTTAATATTCCCAAGTTTTAACTATTAATTACATTTTAGCATTGTTTGAACTTCTTATAATCAATGAATAATGTGAGGTCAAACTCATTATTTGCCTTATATAAAAACAGTTCAACTGTTGGTAAAAAAATTGAAATTTAACAAAAATCCCAGACAAAAAATAATGCATTTGAATTGTTCATTCTTCTTTTTTATGTTTGACAAAATAGCTTAGAGATTTTTTTTTTAATGTTTGTATGTGCAACTCATTGGATCAATTTTTTTATTTATTTTAAGTATTATTCTTTATTAAAACAACACAAAGCATATTTATATAATTACAAGAGATATGTATAGTTCAATTTACACAATTTCTTCAAAGTTGCATAATATTCAAAGCATAGTTCTCTTTACCTGATACTTCTTGAATATTAACTTACTAAACACTGATTTCTATATTGTTTTTCTTTCCTTTACCCATTGATTTTTAGACTGCAAAAGATGATTTACTTCCAAATTTCACATGCAGATGAAGCAGTTCCTTCCCATACCCATTCTCTAGTATTTTTGGGCCAATATTTTAAGCACATGTTGAAGTAATCATCCCAATCTCTATCTAGCTTTCTCAGCCAATCAAATTTTTTATTATCAAATACTAATGTGCATCTTATTGCCCATATACTTTTCAAAATATGAATAATTACCATTGCATTATGCGGATCGAAACACATCACATATTTTCTTAACACATATTTGAGATTTATTATTGACATGTGAAAGACCTTTGATCTCAGTTCCCTAAATGCATAGCATTCCTCTGGCAAGTGCAAGAATGTTTCACCGTTTTTCTTACAAAAAGTACATGCTTCATCTAAACCCATTTCTAGCCTTTTATTAATATAAGAAGTAGTAGGAAAAATTCCATTTATCAACTTAAAAATGAATTTCATTGATGTCTGTGGTGTATATATCAATTGAAATTTTTTTAGAACATTTTTCATTGAACACCCTAACCAAGAATTTTCATTGTGGTAAACTCTTTTTCTTATATCATTATATTTTATGCCATCGAGGCTTTGCATGTTAAGTTTATCTTGTAGGTCTTTGTATGCTATAAACATGTCAGCAAAATACGATCTTCTCTCAGCCCCCATTTCATTATAAATTCTTATTTCACCAGTAGGGGAACTAAAGAGCTGATCCTTCACTACATTCAAATAAGCTTTGGCAATGATAAACTTAACATAAGCCTTTGGATTAATTAGATTAAGCCCACCTTTATCTATTGGTAGCTGTAATACTGAAGTAGAGAGGAGGCTAGATTTCTTCCCCCATATAAATTTTTTTGCCATCTGTATAATCGTTAGAATGGTTTTGTTGTAAACTTTCAACCACAGCCCATAAAAGCCAAGGACTCCTATTGCTATTACATTTAATATCTTAGTTCTCTTCACTTCATAGAGTTTGAATGATGAAAAATAATTAATTCTTCTATTTTTTTTTGTAACAAGCTGATTTAATTGATGATTCATCTTAGTTTTGGATAAATATAAAGGGAGCTCAAGAAACGTCTTAGGCTGAGCTAAAAACTCATTAGGTATCCTTTTCCCTGTTGCCAATTGCCAAGCTGATGTCTTAGCTAACTGTACTACTGAACCCGTAGCCTGCTGAAATTTTCTAATTTGATTCATAACAATATTGATATTATAACTGTTTTCAAAAATAATTATAATGTCATCTATAAAGGCTGTGATTTTTACTGTAACTCCTAATTGGGGCAAGTAAATTCCATTTATTAAAGTTTCAATCTCTTTTACCATGGGGCCTACATAAATAGCAAATAACAGCACTGCTAATGATGAACCTTGTGGAATTCCTTTACCAGGTATGAAGAACTCTGACCTTCTCATGAAATTTTTATAAGAAATTTTATCAATTTTGTGAGGTTGACTATATACACATTTTAGTGAATTTCTAAAATTGAATTTTAGTTAAAGCTTTTGAAATTTTTAGTGAATTCTTTTACAGAAGCCCTCATTCCATTCAATTCCTGAAGTCTTCATCCCTGATGACCATATACATGTGAAAAAGATAAGTGATCTCCAATAGTATTTCATGCTGAACCAGCACTTATCGTGTGTTGGTTGTATAAGATAGAATAGATGACTGAAGGGAGTGTGAAAGTCTGAGTTCAAAGCCCCTCTAATCAGTCATAAATTTGAAATTTTTGCTGGGTTTAATTATAAATTAATAATGTAACAGATGTAAAAGTTATAAAAATCAAATCTTCATGTTCTCATTCTGAAATGCTTTAGATTGGCCTATATAGTTGCATTTAGGTATAAAGATAAGACAGCAAGTTCTTATCTTTAAAAAAGTTTCTATCTTGCTTTTGGGTTTGAGATTGTCCTGTATACTCACTACACCATCAGTGAGTTAGTAATATGAATAAACAGCACATGTTGAAAACTGATTATCTTCTGAAGAATTACTAATGAAAACTGCACTTATGTTGTTATTAAATATTTTGTTGATGTGATAAAATTTACTTTAAAAAACAAAGTTTTGAAAATTTGTGATGCCACTTAATATGGGGTAAAATTTTCCAAACTGTGAATAGGTTTTTGCATTAATGAATTTCGTCAAAAGCAAATTAAGAAACCAGCCTAATATCTCTTGACTCTCTAAGCTTATATTAACAATAGTCTCCTTCATATTTTAGCATCAAGTATTATAAGTGGTCTGTAGATGATTAAACTGCACTACTATCTAGTAACTATTAAAAATGCATGCTTATAGTAGGTGGAGCTAGAATATAGTGAGAGAATAAAATTGGGAAATCATTTAGAGAAGAATTATTTAGATATGCTGATTGTGGCAAGATTAGGGTTCCTAAATTTATCAAAAATTCGTAAATGAATGGTGCTTGTGTGAAAACAGAAATAAATATAAAATTTTAATTTTTTAATGCATATTTCAAGTTCTTTGCATTTATCAAGGAGCAAAAAAAAATTTTAATTAATTGTATTTTTTAGAAATATTACCAAATTTACACTTCCTTTATTTTGCTGTAATATCTTATATAAATGCAATTTATCCATTATTTTGAACACTTTTTAGCAAAAACCTTTTATTGTACCTATATGCATACACACTCTTATGTTTCAATTGTCCTGCAGTCTTCTTCAGAGCCAGTTTTACTTTAATTTTTTAAAATTGGCTCTGAAAAAGATTACAGGAAAGTTGAAAAGTAAGAGTGTGTATGCATATAGGTACAATAAAAGGTTTTCGCTAAAATGGGTTCAAAATAACGGATAAATTGCATTTAATTATATTTTTGTTTATATTACTTTCTTTATTTTAATAAATCTGTGAAGAAATACATACATTTGGAACAAAAACAAATCTACTATTTTAATTGTTTTTTTTCCCTCATATATTATTTTAACAAAGTTTTTATATGGTTTTACTTCTATCTTTCCAATTTTTTTTTAAATATATAATTCACAAATCTTGCTCGTTTAAAAGTTTTTGTGCATTTTGAATTTTAAAAATGGAGAAAATACTGATGTACAATATTACGTTTGAAAAGTAATTAATTACGAATTTAAACAGATGTTTTCAGTTAACTTTAAATCTTGACACTAGTCAATGTGTTTAGTATTTAGAGATGTGGATTGAAAATGCTTTATTTTTTTAAAAAAATAGTAATAATAACGTTTTAACTTTTTAAGCTCTTTTTTTTTTCAATTTATGTATTAAAAGATATAGGGAATTTATCAATTTGAAATTGAATACAATGAGAATTTTTTTTCAATTATCCTAGGAAATATTAACTGATTTATTACTGACATTCAGTTGTAATATAATTTTATCTATTTAATAAAATTATTTCTGCTTTCATTGAGTTTAAAATTTCGTAATTGGATTTGTCTTTAGTGATTAATTAATCCTAATGATGATATACATAAATCAAACTTAGAATTATCAATTCTCTTCTTTTTCTTCATTAAAATAAAATCAGAATGTTTTTCAGCTTAGTCTTTCCTAATTAGCTCTATGACTTTTGATTAAGAAAGTCAGTGGTGTCAGAGATTTCTGTCCACAGGAAATATTTAACTAAACTTATGATTTTCGTTTTAATCATTCTCCAAAATAAAAAGGTCAAACACATTTGTTTCAACTGTCATTAAAAAACGAAATGCATGATAATAATTTTAGTTTTCAGCATTTTATATTAATTATTTCAAAGAATGAGAAATGTTTACCAGACTGGAAAATTTTTTTATAAAAGGAATAAATTACAAGAAGATATAAATGAATTCAACATTGTCAATAAATGATATTTTCATACCAACTGTTGCCTTTTAATAATAAAATAGTTCTATTATAGAAAGACAATTAATTTTTCTTTTTTTAAAATTTTAAACCTTAGTTACTTCTATGCATTATGAATCTTTATAACAATGACAAATACTAGGAACCCTTCTTCAGTATTTTTAGTTGTTGTAGTATTGCAAATACATACTCAGTTTTTTTTAAAAAAAATAATTATTTAATATCTATGAAAGAAAAAAAAATGTTTTAAATTTAATTTAAAATAATAAACATTTAACAATGTGGAATTTATTTTCTATATATAAAATCCCTATTTTCTCTGTTGTCTGATTGGTTAATGTATGAATGTTTCTTTCTATGGCTGTCACATATCAAATTCACAACTGGTCATGTGTCAAATTCACAACCATTTCACCATTTAAGAGTAACAGGTATATAATTAATATTTTAAATTTTAATTTAGTTTTATTAATACCTTGCCGCGTACATTTCTAAACTGTTACCAAACAGACGAGGTTGTTCGAAAAAAAATTTTTTTCACTTATGAATTTCTCCCACTTATTTATATAATATTAAAATCTTTTGTTTAATTTACATTAAATCTTTAAAAAAATGTTAAAGCGACTATTTTAAAAACTATTATGATGGTCTTATTAAAAAAACTATTACATTTGTTTGTAACACTGTCATTCCACCATTAATAACCATAATTTTTTATAAAGCAATTGCCCATAACTATTAAAAACATTTTGTTTAATTTACATTAAATTTGATTAAGCAACCAATTAAAAAAGATGACCTTTCCAAGGCCAGGCACATCTGGTATATATATATATATATAAAATTCAATAAATAATGTTAGGTTCCCAATGTAGTATTTTTAATTGTTAAATAGACTTAAAAATAAGTGAGTTTCTTGAATTATTAACTTAGGCCACATATAACATTTTTATGAATTTGAGTACTGATCTGATATTTTTAATAGAATAATAACATGAACATCTATTTCCACACTAGTAAAGTTTTGAATTAACACCAGAGACAAAAATATGTTACTACTTCAAATTATCTCGTAGATTAGATCTTGAAAATTAGAAATTGATAATAACTCATAATTATTTTTTGAATTCCTTAGGTTTTAAATATCTTCATATTTATCTCAGAATGCATATCTAGAGGTTGAAGTTGATGAAATCTTTGTAAAACAGGATATAGGTAGATATTTGTTGAAATATTTATAAAACAAAAGTAACAGAAGTCTATTTCCTTTCCAATTTCATTTTTTGTTTAATATTATGAGTAAGTCTTCAATATTTTTTTTATTAAATATATTCCTTTCAGTCTTAATATTGACATTTTTTAATGTATTGGAATTTTAAGTGAAAGTATAGCAAGCTGTGCTCAAACAATTTTTACATTTATTTAGGACTTTTGAGAAATTAACCCTGCTCAATCCTTATTTTAAAATGAGATAATTCAATTCCTTCTAATCATCTAAAGTTGTTGAAACTTTTAAATTACTTGGAGAATTATACAACTTTTAAATGATGGGCTGAATTGCTATGGTATTCCTATACCCAATTAACAGCTTAATATTAATTATTGTTGAGCAGATGAAAAGGTAATTGATTATGATTACAAGTATGTATTATATAAAATAAAGAAAATAGTAAATTTTGATTTTAAAAAAAGTGTATTAAATAAAAAAAAAGATAGTCCATAACATAAAATGTATATGAAATAAAAATAAGCAAAAGATTAATATTTAATATACTTTTATAGTTGTAAATTCAATAAAAAAGGCATGTGGCTTTATTTCTTAGGAGTTCATAAGAGAAGTATATTCTCTTATTCTTCTCTTTTACTTTCTTTGCATATCTTCATATATTCCATATAAAATTTTTATATCTATATCTATGAATGATGTGGATCTATATATCTATATATGTATGTAGGGGATATATGTGTATATTTTGATATACATATGTGTATTTTTATATATGTGAAGTGAGGTTTATGTATTTATATTATTCAAATATTGTAGCTCTGATGAAGACTGCTGGACAGTTGAAACTGTAAGAAAAATAAAGAAGTTTTTAAGAAAATTTGTTTGCATTGAAGTGTATATGAAAGAAGTATTATAAGCAATATATATATATATATATATATATATATATATCATATATATATATATATATATATATATATATATATATATATATATGAGTTCATAAAAGGTTTGAGCATCAGAATCATCCATGGGATCTCCCAATCCCAAGTCAGAAGATCTATCTATTGCATCAAACTATACAGGACATAAATTCAGAAATAAATATGGATATTTTGTGCTTTATCAATTCCAATTTTATGGTGGCAAATTCCAATTACAGCAATATTTTTTTTTTTGACTTGCAAAAATTTTAACTTAATTTAGTTATTTATTTGATAGGATGGCATGGTTGGATTTGTTTTTGAAATTTTATTTGGGGTCATCACTTTAACAATGCCATGGACAGCTTAGTCCTATAGATGAGATGGTGTAGCACCTGCACCAGGACTGAATTAAAATAAGAACCAAATTGAGACATATATTTATTTTAATGTAATACATATTTCTACCTATTATATTCATAGCATTGTTCAATAGACTATTTTAAAGAAAACTATAATAAATGTAAAAATATACATTTTTAAAGGCTTGGTAGTGAACTATATTTTTTATATGAAAAAAAACCTCCATCATATAATCAGAGACAAGAAAAAAAACAGCTAATAAATAATATATCCTACATGCAATTTTGGTGTTGATTATCTTTATCAATATTTTTTAAAAAATGTTACATATATCAAATCTCCACACAGAAGTTATAAAATTAACACTTTAATTAATAAACCAAGCCTCTTTAATTCTAAGTTTTCTATCATTGTTACTGAAAAAACATTTTTATCTCTCTAGGATTGAAAACATAACCGAGTAGTTTTTCCTGATTTAAGAAAACTGATAACATTGAAAGATCTAATTTAGCTTTATTGTAACAATATATGTGCCAGTTAAATTTTAGATTAATGTTTGTTCTTAATTAACTATAGTAAACATAAGAGCAATTACGTTTCTGATGCTTAATTAAATAAACAATATGGATATTTCTTTTTACCAATATATTATTGCTAATTAGATGGTTTAATATAGACGGTTAATGAAAACATGCATTATATTCTTTGTTATATAATTTCATTTTTGTAGATATAGAAGACATATAAGGAAGAGCAATCTACGATTTTTTATCCATAATGTGACTACTAATTAAATCTTAATTCATCATAAAAATGCTCAACATGCCTAAATAATAAATATTTATTGTAACCTATCCCTATTAATTCAGATATATAAATATTATATTTTTTATTCAATTCATATGCAAATTATGGTTACTGAGCAAAAAAGCTTTGAAATTTTCATATTTATATGAGAATCTCGCTCTCAGGGTGGCCTTTGAGCATTCTATTATCAGATTTTCAATTGGATGGATGGTTGAAGAGTTGGAGTGCGGAGTGGATTAAAGACTGTCCATTAAAGTATGAAGATTGGCTATCTTAATATATATCTGAGCACTTATTGCATATAGGTATAGAGATGAAATATGTATATTGGTGATTATTTATCTTTTTGACATATATGTGTTCAAGTGTATCAGTGTTACGAGATAGAGTGGAGAGTGGAGGGTCATGTGAAAGTCTGTGCTCATATACCCTATATATTATATTTATATCTTGGATCTATAAAAGATTTACAATTGATACTAACCTCCAAGATTAATAGGATTAATTTGCATTGTATAATTTAATGTGTTGTTAGTATGCTTTATTAACAAATTTATATTTAATGTTTTTACTAACATCTTGTTCAATAGACCAATTTAAGATTGGATCTTCATTCAATTTATCAAAATGCCCAAAATTATTTTTGAGGAATCATAAATAAAAACATCACCAACATATCTCATATATATATAATGTTATCATTATCATTCAACATATCTCATATATATATAATGTTATCATTATCATTCAATAAAGGCATACTTTTTTTCTCAATAGGATTAACTATCAGACTACAGATATGGCACTTACTAAAATGCCCATAGATTACGATTGTTTCTTTATATAAAACTGATCATTGAAAAAAAGCAGTAATATCTTGGCTAAACTGATTGAGAAATCAATAATAACTTTAACTTTTCGTCTTCAAAAATTCTTTTTAATAAGAAAATTATGAATAATTTTCAAAGAAAAAACATGATCCACTGACTTGTACAACTCATTAACATTAAAAGAAGCCATTTTATAATTATCACTGACTTGAGCTGAATTCAAAATACTAATGCAATCAAAATATGACTTAATTAAGTCCAGTTTATCCTTTAACCATCTAGAAAAAAGTTTTTTTAGCCTCCTCATAATATGAATACCCAAGGTCATTTATCAGACTTAAAAGTTCATCTCCTTTATCTAACTTAATATTAGTGAAGATGTATGAAGTTACTGCAGTATACAGATATATTTTTTATAATAATTTTATTTTTATATTTTTATAAAACATTGTTTGTAAATTCATTCCTAAATGATTTGACATTATATCCATTAACTTTTGCATAATTCAACTTAACAATTTGATTATTTATAATATAGGATCTGGTCTCAAAGTATAGATCATTTATTTGCCTTTGCTTTCTTTCAGGAAAATAACCTATTTCAGTTTATTACCAAAATCACCCTTTCCTTTATTTTTGCTGTAATATCTTATATAAATCCAATTGATCAAAACCATCTTGAATACTTTTTAGAAAAAACCTTTTACTGTACATATATACACATACACATACATTTTGACTGTCCTGCAGTCTTCTTCAGAG
The DNA here is from genome assembly GCA_028023455.1 of Epiperipatus broadwayi. Taxonomy (NCBI): domain Eukaryota; kingdom Metazoa; phylum Onychophora; class Udeonychophora; order Euonychophora; family Peripatidae; genus Epiperipatus; species Epiperipatus broadwayi. The sequence continues at coordinate 16,934,658 of JAQFVV010012403.1, read as the reverse complement.
CCAGTTTTAAAAGAGTAAGGTAAACTGGCTCTGAAGAAGACTGCAGGATAGTTGAAACATAGGTGTATGTGTATATCTGTAATATAAAAAGTTTTGGGTAAAAAGTGTTCAAAGTGGTTTGGATAAATTGGATTTATATTTCAGTTTATTTCTAAAATCTTGTACAAAACTATTCCAAGAAGTAAACGAGAAGCTTGTTTAAAAATCACATCTTTATTTTCTCTAAATTCATAACCCATTTTGAAATCAGCAATCAATTCCACATACAGGTTATCCCCACTTAGACCCAAATATTTGGGGACATAATGTAAAATTTGTTTTTGACCCTCAATCAAACATGTTGATGGCAAATTGATGAAATTGTCCAAATAAAATGACTGAATCTTAACACTTTGCTAATATACTAAAAATCTATTTTGAATATACTACTTATTAGTTGTTTTCTATATTTTTGGGATTAATAATTCCTGTTTTTTATATTTGATATACGTTTTGTGTATTGGCTACCTTTTGCTTATTTTTATGCGAGCGAACAAATAAAAACATTAAATTGAATTATGTTTCAGCAAGCAAATAATAATAATAATAATAATAATAATAATAATAATCTTCATCATCATCATCATCATCATTAATATTGACTTGACTTCATAAAACTGGAATCAATAAAAAATTAAATGCCTATATTTATTATGAAATTTATGGCTACAAAACTTTATTAAATATTAACCTTTTTTCCATTTCATATATAAATTGTGCTTCATTCACGTCTTACTTTGTTTTACTCGATTTATTCTTTTTTGATTGTAAAAAATATATATTTTTTAATTTTATTTCATATAAACTTGTCATTATAAATTTAAAAATAAATGCAGTTATTTTCTTTTTTATTGATTTTTTTTTTTTTTTTTTGGTCAATGTCAAAAGTATGTACATCAAGCAAGCAGGTAAATTGTACATTTTAGGAACCCCATAATTTTCATAACTATCACTTTACGAATCAGTAATTAAATATCTAGCTATGATTAACTAAAGGGAAATGCTTCTTACTTAATCTGTATTGCTCAGATGAGTTCCTATGTGCTGAGTATAAAATAATTTTTATTATATTATTATTGAGAAAGGAAATTCACAGAAGCAAAACTTTCCATACAGTAGTGCCACACAGTGCAAGCCAGAGTAATCATTGGATGCTAGAAGGTTTGTGCATAAAATCCCTAATTAGTGCCTACTTATCCAATATCCCCAGACTAGTTTCTAGCTTATGGCTTTCATCAGTGAGGAGTCTTGGATCTGAGAGCACTGCATCTAGTACTTAAAATTTAATGCAACCCTCCTGTAGCCACCTTTTACCTTTTTAATAAACTGAGCAGTGATTGTATATATGTGTTGGAGATGATGATCTGGACCAAGTAATGAGTGCTGGTTCAGCATGAAATACTTCTATTGGAGATCTTCTTTTTTTCACATGTATGTGGTCATGTGTATCAGTTGTATAAAATGGATTGGATAACTGTGGGAAGTTTGAAAGTCTGAGTTCAGGTTCCTTGTAATTATATATAGATTGCTGTATATGTATTATAGACTATTCCTATATTCACAGCAGAGTGAAGACCTGTTCACAAGAAATTGTCACTCATCAGGAGTCCACTTCCTGTTGGTGAAGTTTTTAAAATTATCTGTTAGCAGTAAATTATTAGATATATTTACTGTCTGATAATTGTATGAAGAGGCTAGCTATTAGTCTTCTATCTAAAGTAAATTCTCAGCTATCTGAAAACAATTCCCAAATTTCATCTTGATTCAAATCCCAGTTGTGGATATAACAGGCAGATGTGTTAGTCAGTATACCATGAACTCTATCACAATCATTAATAGTAATAAATGGTACAATGCTTGAGAGATCATGAGAAGTTCAAACTCCCAAAGTGACAGAACTGGAGTTATAACTCACTGATCTTGAGTTCCAGAATCCATTGCTCTATCACTGCAGTAAATTATGCAAAGAAATTAGTCAAATGACTTATTGCTTAACAGTTCATAGGACGTTTGAATATCTATGATCCATGCACTTTGAGCACTGGATTCCATTATTCTATCACTGCACTAAGCCGTATAAGGCAAATAGTTTAAGAAATTCAAGCTCTGGAAGTGGTATAACTGGAACCATGATCCATGGTTCTTAAGCTCTAGAGTTCACATCATGCAGAGATATTAATCAATTGGCTTTTTGTTAAGGAATGTATAAGATGTTCAATCTTTAGAAGTGACAAAGATGGTGTTCTACCACTCTATCAGTGCTCAAAACCATGCAGAACTTTACAATTATTTATGTTTAACTTCACAATTATTTATATATAGTTACTATAAAAATTAAAGTGAGTGGAAGTAAAGCTCGATATATTGCTAAAAGAAATGTTAATAGATGAACAGCTGACATCTTAAACCGAATTCCAAGAGATTGTAAAAAAAAACCTAGAAAGAGACCATGTGTGAGGTAGGTGGATAAAATAAGAAAAATATGGTGCGGAGAAAAAAGATTAGAGATCGGAGAAACTGTATTAAACTTAGAGAGACCTTCCTTCTGAAGTGGATTAATAAGAGTTGAAAATAATAACGATGACTCCAAAAGTCGACAGAATTTTTGAAAAGATTCACCTATGGCTGTTAAAATAATAGGAGTTTAAAGCAAGTGAATCTAGCACCAATATTAAACCTTCATTATAACTATGAAATGGATGGTTTTAAATGAAAAAATAAAAAAACAAATATGCTTATTTTTTAAAGCTTCTTTTAAAAAGTTGTAATTATAACCAAATAAATTTATACAATATAAAAAATATTTTGATTTTTTTTTTTTTTTAATTAAAAAATAAAAGTTTAATGCTACAAAAAACAAAACCGCTTAACTTATACATTAACACCATTGATTCAAAAATGATTTTCTTTATGTCTTTTTTAAATATAAAATTGTAAAATTTAAAAAGAATAGTTTATAAATAGTATTCATGTATTTTATTTAGAACTAAAACAAGTACGAAAAAAAAGAAAAAAATCATGTTTATTTGTTGTGCGTGTGTAGATTTATATATAAATCAATTCATGTGCATATATCAATTTTAATCAGTTAACAGCAAAATTAAGCCCCTTTGAAAATACGTCAACATTTTTTTTTTTTACTCTGACTGACGGGTAAATAGTAGCACACTTGCCCAATAAACAAACATCACGAGCGTAAGAAAATGATTTTTAGACTTTTCAAACAGTTTTCATGAAGTTTTCTGACGTTAATTTAATGATTACTGGTCTGATATTAAGTTGGAAAAAAATTCCAATGGCTATTAAACATTGGAAAGCATGTGACTATTGTGCACTGGAGGTCACATGATGATTTTGTGAAAGAAAAAAGAAATCTTATTGTAAATATAATCACGTAATACTAAACTGTTTTGGCAAAAGGTAACGAGTACATATATGGATTTTTTTTAAATCTTATTTAACATAAGTTTAGATATATCACATGATCACCATCTCTATACTAGCACATAATTGTTGTAAACAAAGGCAAAACTCTCCATACAGTGGTGCCACCCTGTGCATCCATTGATTACTCTGTTTGGCACAGGGTGGCACTACTGTATGGAGAGTTTTGCCTTTGTTTAAGTTTATATATACAGTACTCAAACACTAGCTAATTCTCTAAAGCATAGATCACGTCTGTTTTAAACTATAGTGACATCTATTTTCATTTGAAATGATGTAACTATTGACTGGTTCATGGTACAGTTAATTTTTGTAAGTTCATGCAAAAGGTTTTACTAATCTCATTTTAATTTGAGTATAAATAATTGCTTTTTATAGGTATAGAAACTGATTAGCTAAAAATAGTTTGCATAAGTGTATAAGTATAGAATAAATTGCCATCTAATAAGAATTGACTGCTCATTGTAAATGGAAATATATCATTTTTCTTTGCTTCAAGGTTATTTATATGTTTGCTGTATATATTTATATATCATTTAATACACTTTTCTTTAAGCATTTTTGTAATGCAGCAAATGTTATTTATTTCTTGCTAATATTTTCTTACAGTTTCAACTGATCAATCAGTCTTCATCAGAACTACAATATGCAAATATATGTGAGTGTATAATTAATTCCTTTAATATATAACTACTTATAATTAAATGTTATACATTATACATTACATGTAGTTTAAGATATTTAACAAATTTCTTTCATGATTGCAATTTATCAATATTTGCACTTACATGCTATACTCAGACAAGCTTAATTTTCTGAGTATAACATGTAAACATGGATATTAATCAATTACATGTAGTTATATATTAAAAGTATAACTTAAGGAATCATATATGTTTGAATACTGAAATTCTGATGAAGACTGCTAATCAGTTGAAATTGTATGGAAATATCAAAAAATAAATAACATTTGCTGCATTGTAAAAAAGTGCATAAAAAGTATATTAAATGATATATCAAATGGAAATATATGTAAATGTAGAATAATACAGAGAAATAAACAAATAAAAATCATTTAATAATATGTATGCTTGTACACAATATGTGATGTGATGTGA